>CAUYLG010017502.1:0-136519 GCA_963573385.1 Cacajao melanocephalus | reverse complement strand
TAATAGAGGTTTTTAATACCCATTTTTAGACTGCATTCTAGCCTGGGCAGTAGAACAAGAATCCTGTTCTCTCTCCCCCTTTTTCTTCCTCTTTCTTTCTCTCGTACATTCTTTTTTTTTTCTTTCTTTCACTCTCACTTTCTTTCCTCTCTTTTTCTTTCTTTCAAAAAAAAAATAATTAAAAAAAAATATATGTTCTTATAAACATACATATTTGCATCCTACAAGCAATGTCATGACTATTAAACTGTGGGATACTGTGTCACTTTGTGGGATATTTTTTATGATGGGTTCCTAAAATGTGTTCCAGACTGGGAGATGGACCTGTGCAGAACTCTTCTATGTCTTGAGATTCATAATTAAAACCTTTGTGACTTTCACATATACAAGTGGTTTAGCAAAATTGGAAGTTTCCAGGCCAAAGACCTAGGCTCTAATCCCGGCTCAGTTGGTAGAATTCACCTCATTTAAAGAAATGTTCTCATCTCCAAAATATATGGATTGAACTAGATAATTTCTAAGGACCCAAGAAGCCTAAAGGGAAGAGAGAAATCTCCAGTGCCTCCTTCTACTCCTCCACCCCATACACCCACACATTCTTCACTTCTTCCCTTTCCCATTGCTTAACACCACTGGAAGCAGGGTGACTACTGGGATTGGTCTAATTTCCAGATTTCAGGACACTACTGACCAGGGTCACTGTGCTGTGGAATACACTTGGGGGTGGCTCACTGTCCCTCATGCAGCTGGACTTGGGAATTGGGCCCAAGCTTTCTTCCCATGCTGCTCTACTCTCTCTTCCTCTTCATGAACAGCCAGCTTGAGCCCATGACTCCAGTTACAGCTTAGTCATTTTAGAAATTGGATTGGAAACAATTGCGTTCTTTCTTACAGTCTCACACTCTCCTGTCTCTATCTGTGTAGTTCCACTCCCATGCAGCTGGAAGATATGATAGATTGGGTATAAATAGCTTGCAGGAAAAAAAAAATTATCCTCATACAGTCCAATCAGTTTCACCAGAGTTCTATAGACTAAGACCTCAAGCCCAAATCCAACTGTCAAACATGCAGCTTTGTGCATTTCCTCTCTGTGTGTTCCATATGCATGTACCTCCCCAGAGGGCCTTCCAAGGAGGATAGGAGGCTGGGCCTGGGTGGGAGGAAGATGTTCTGAATCTCTTGGCTCTAACACTCTCCTGTCACTAAAAATCCCATATCAATAGGATGGTTTAGAAAATCTCCTCTGATTTTAAAAACAACTATAAACAATAATCTTATCAGAAATTAGTTTATGACTTGATTAATGTAGACCTTACCTGACAAATACATGCCAAAAATCACTTGTCTGAATTAGTTTGCATAGAATCCAAACCCCTCTCTTTATCAGAGTATCTCTATCTCTATTTCTTTCCTTCACTGTCTGTTTCTCTTTCTTACAAACACACACTACAGTGTGAACATGTAGATGTATCACAGCATCACACTGAGAGAGACTGAGAGTCTGCTACTTTCCAGCCAGCCCATCTGAACCAAAAAGTCTTCTTGATGACCCAAAGAAGAAATAACAGAATTACTGCCCGTTTCTCTTGTCGACAGCCCACATACACCCCCCCACACACACATACACACACACACACACACACACACATACACACACACACACACACACACACACACACACACACACAGCATCTGGCTTATATTTTACCACACTCTGGGAGCCGTGCAAAATAAAAGTTACTGCAACGTTAGAGAGTGAATTCTCAAGGACATATCCCTGAAATGAGAAACTGTTCTCTATGCCTAGTGGAGCTTGGAGAGCCCTCTTCACCAGCAGCAACTTTGAACAGAGCTTCCTTCTGCTTTTCCTTTAGGGCAGTGACTTATCAGTAGTGAAACTTTCCAGATCCTTAGCCTCAAATCCTCTCATGAGAATCCTATCATTTCCACAACATTGACTGAAGCCTAAATGCTGCTTTTGGTATAGAAGTAAAGGAAATAAAGCTTAAAGAATATTCAGCAGCCACCTCCTCAGGCACTTACGAAAGCTCAACTTAAAGGGTCATGTCTGGCTTCCCACGGCAGCAAAGAGAAAGAGGATAGACAAAAGCTTTCAAGAGCTGTAACCTTCCGGCATTCATTCCGTCAGTACTTTCTTTCCATAGTGATAACAAGTGCAGGCTATGTCAAAGATTTTTTTTGTTTTTCCTAATACTCCCTGAGCAATTCTCAAGCTGTTGCCATAAGCAGCTCATGTTTTCTAATGCATGAGAGCATTTTAGTAATTAGGCATGAGATGCTGCTTCCCATTTTAGAACCTCAATATTGAAGCCTAGTAGAGAAAGCTTTGGCTGAGTCTTCTCAGTTTACAAGGGCTACTTACTTGTACCATTTTTTTTTTTCAAGAATAGGGTGAGTCCTGAGTACAATGACAAGCTGGGACCAAACCCAAGGCAGAGCTGGCTCCCCATATAGTCCCAGAAAGTGAGAACTGTACCTAGGGCTTCCCTTTGTACTGCACAACAGCAGGGGAGAACTATGATAAGGGAAGGTGGGAGGGAAGAAAAAGGAGGGAAGGCTAAGGCTGAGCAAAGATGGAAAAAGAGGAAGTTAGAGGACATATTATGGCAGCATCTGGTTGCCTTCCTTCCTTAAGTGGAGGTAAGAAATAACAAGGAAGGTGCTTGATGACACTGCATTTCTTGGGGTGGCATGAGGGAAGGGGTAAGGGGCCCTATATTCTGGAATAACCCACAAGCTCTTTACCTCATCTGGCTCCGTCAACCTCCATGCAAACAAAAATGGCTAAACCCCCTCCATATAATATGCTGCCCTAACCAAGAATAGACCCCAAAATTAAATGTTATTTATTATAAAAATATTACATATTCAGAGTAAAATCTTCAATTATGCAAAATGGCATATGATGAAAGGTAAAATTCCTTTGCCTGTCACCTGACTTCCCCTCACAGCCCCTTGCCACAGAAACTCACACTTAACAGTTTTACATCCCTAGAAAAATCATTTATATATGCAACTACACCTATATATAATGCTTTTGTAAAAATATTCAAATGAGAATCACACAAAGCATATTGTTCTGTCAATTGCTTTTTAAACTCAATGTGTTTGAACATTTTTCCATAATCATACACCAGACCAAATTCACTGTTTTTAAGGACTGAACAGTGTTTAGGCAGACCATAACTGGAGCGTCTTTTCATAAGTGACCTTTAGATCACTTCCACTTACTGTGCATTACAATGGTGTAGTTATTTGTACATCTATCTTTGAGTACTTGTGCAAGTACAGTTTAGAAGACTGGAATCCTCGGCTTAAGAAGCATATACATTGTAAAATTTGCCTCACTCCAAGGAAATCAAGGATGCAGACATACAAGGAGTGAGGCTAAGAGCAGAGGTTTAGTTGGTGAAAGAAAGAGAAAATCTCTCTCTTGCAGAGAGTGGGGCTCTCAAGTGGGTCTTCCAGTTCTGTGGTGAAATGCGTGGGGTTTTATGGACTACCTCAAGGAGGCAATGTCTGATTTATGCAGGGTCCAAAAGACTGGACAGACCAGATGTACCATTTACATAGCGTGCAAAGAAGCTGGCTGCCCCACCCTAATCTTCTGTTATCCAGGTGGGTTCTCTACCTGGCCGGCACCATGTTGTCTGTTCCTTTAAGTACATGTGGTTGACAAAGGAAAGGGAAGAGGGAGCCTCCATGTTGAATATGCCTGCTCCCAGGTAGGCTTTTCCTATTGGTACAGCTGCCAGCATTTACTTGTACAAGCCTGTAGCTTGCTTTTCTACGTCGGCAGCTTGATTTTTCTGGCTACTCTTTGTTAGAAAAGAAGTTGTTTGGGGGCTGCTTTTTATTAAAAGGGAAACCTTACTGAGGACTCACTTACTCTCACTATTTGTCTAAATAATTTCTTTTTGGCTCCTGTATCAGTATCTTTTATGATTTTAATTTGCATTCCTTAAATTAATAGTGATGTTGAACATTTTTTCATATACCTGTTGGCCATATGTCTTCTTTTGAGAAATGTCTATTCAGATCCTTTGCCCATCTTGAAATCAGGTTATTTGTTTTCTTACCATTGAGTGTTTGAGTTACTTATATATTTTGAATATCAATCCCTTATTAGATGCATAATTTGCAAATGTCTTCTCCCATCTTGTAGGTTGCCACCCTACTCTGTTGATTGTTTCTTTGGTTGTGCAGAAGCTTTTTAGTTTGATGTAATCTCCTTGTCTATTTTCAATTGTGTTCCCTGTGCTTTGGAGTTCATAGCTAAAAAATAATTGCCCAGAATAACATCATGGAGATTTTCCCTATGTTTTCTTTTAGAAGTTTTACAATTTCAGGTCCTACAGTTAAGTCTTTAATCCATCTTGAGTCAATTTTTGTATACAGTGTGAGAAAAGGGTCTAATTTCATTCTTCTGCATGAACATACCCAGTTGTCCAAATATCATATATGGGAGAGACTGTCATTCCCTATTGTGTGTTCTGGTGCCTTTTTCAAAACTCAGTTGACCACACAGAAGTAGATTTCTCTCTCTTCCATTGGTCTATATGTTGTTGTTGTTTTTTTAATGCCAGTACCATGATGTTTTGATAACTACAGCTTTGTAGTATATTTTAAAGTCAGATAGTATGTGACCTCCAGCTTTGTTCTTTTTGCTCAGGATTCCATTAACTATTCTGGATTGTTGTGGTTCTATATGATTTTAAGGATTATTTTTTCTATTTCTGTGAAAATGTCATTGTAATTTTTATAGAAATTTCACTGATTTTGTCAATTACAATTAGTATGGAGATTTTAACAAAATTCCTCCAATCTGGGAACATGAAATATCTTTCCATTTATTTGAATCTTCTTCAATTTATTTCATCAGTGTTTTGTAGTGTAGTTTTCAGTGTACAGAACTTTCACTTCCTTGGTTAAATTTACTCCTAAGTATTTTATTATTTTTGATAATATCATAAATAGTATTATTTTCTTGATTCCTTATTTGAATAGATCATTATTGGTGTACACAAATTGGTATAGAGAAATGAAACTGATTTTTGGATGTTGTTTTTTTATTCTGCAAATTTTCTGAATTCATTTGTTGTAAGGCTTTTTTAGTGGAGTCCTTAGGGTTTTCCATATAAATGACAATGTTTTCTGCAAAAAGAGACAGACAATTTAACATTTTTTAATTCTAACTTGAATACTTTTTACTTCTTCCTGTTGCCTAATTATTCTGTTTAGGACTTCCAGAACTATGTTGACTAGAAGTGGTGAGAGTAGGCATTCAAGTCTTGTTCTTGATCTTAGGGAAAAAAAACTTGCAACTTTTTGCTATTGTGTATGATGTTAGCTGTGGCTTTGTAATATATAGCCTTTATTGTGTTGAGGTACATTTTTTCTATCACTAATTTATTGAGAATTTTAACATGAAAGGATGTTGAATTTTGTCAAATGATTTTTATGTATCTATTGAAATTATAGTATAGTTTTTCTTCTTTATTCTGTTAACATGGTATATATTACATTTATAGATTTGTGAATGTTTAACCATCCTTACATCCCTGATACTTTTTAAATGTTGAATTCAGTTTGCTGGTATTTTCTTGAAGATTTTTGCATTTATGTCCATCAGCATTAATGACCTAAATTTTCTTGTTTTTTTCCTTATCTGACCTTACTGTCAGGGTAATGCTGGCCTGTTAAAATGAGTTTGGAAATATCCCTTCTTCTTTTTTTTTTGGAGAAAGTTTGAGAATGATTGATATTTGTTCATTAAATGTTTAGTAGAATTCGGTAGTGAAGCCATCAGGTCCTGGGCTTTTCCTAGTGGGAGACATCTTATTACAGATTCATTCTCATTACTCATAATCAGTCTGTTTAGATTTTTGTTTTTTTTATGATTCAGTCTTGGTAGGTTCTATGTGTCTAAGGGTTTATCCATTTCCTCTAGGTTATCCAATTCGCTGGTGAATAATTGCTCGTAGTCATCTCATGATCCTTTAGATTTCTCTGGCATCAGTCATAATGTCTCCTTTTCATTTCTGATTTTGTTTTTCTTCCTTTTTTCCTTAGTCTAGCTAAAGCTTCTTCAAATTTGTTTCTTTCCAAAAAAATCCAACTGTTTCATTATCTTTTCTACTGTGTTTTTTTAGTTTCTAATTTATTTCCACTCTGATCTTTGTTATTTCATTCCTTCTGCTAACTTTGGGGCTTAGTTTTTTCTTTTTCTAGTTCCTTGAGATGTCGAGTTCGGCTGTTTATTTGTGATCTTTCTTTTTTAATATCACTCTGTGTTTCCGTCTTAATACTGCTATTGCTACATTACATAAATTTCAGTAAGTTGTGTTTTGTTTTTATTTGTCTTGAGATATTTTCTATTTTCTATTTTGATTGCTTCTCTGACCTATTGGATGTTCAGGAGTATGATGTTTGATTTCCGCAAACAGTCTGCATCACTTAACGACAGGGATACATCCTGCAAAATGCATCGGTAGGCAATTTTGCATTGTTCTAACTAAATAGAGGGTACTTACACAACCCCTAGAAGATACAGCCTACTATACAACCAGGCTATATGGTATAGCCTATTGCTCCCAGTTTACAAGCTTGTACAACCTGTTACTGTACTGAATACTTACAGGTAGTTGTAATGGAATGGTAAGTATTTGTGTATCTAAATGAAGAAAAGGTAATGCATTGTGCTCAGTCATTAGGCTGCTGCCATGCCACTAAGAAACAGGACTTTTTCAGCTAGATTACAATCTAATTGGACCACAGTGGAATCTAATTGGACCACAGTGGTATATGCAGTTAGTCCCTGATGAAAATGTTGTTATACTATGCATGACTAAATTTGTGAACTTTCTAGTTTTCCTCCTGTTGATTTCTAGTTTCTTACTATTGTGGTTGGAAAAGATACTAGATGATTTCAATTTTCTGGAATGTGTTAAGACTATTTGTACACTGGATGGGGTGATATGGTTCCTGTTCTGATTTAAGAATAGCTTACATAGTCTAGGTGCAGCTCCATCAGCTGAGGACAGTGATGCCGAAGATTGCAGGGTTCCCATGATCAATGCTGTTATGTCCACAGCATTGAGGGGAGCTGTTGGGCTCTTAGGTGGTGAAGACTACTGAGGTCATCCTGATCTGTTTTTCTCCAATAGAAGAAATCATAGAAGAAGGAATTTCTCTTGGTACCAGGTATAGCTCACAGGGGTGCTTGCATGATAGAGACACTGTTTGATGAGTGGTGCTCATGGAGCGGCCAGACAGCCCATATCTAAATCCAGGCTCCCATGGAGGTTCAGGCCTCCTGAATCTGAGACAACAGAGACCAGGGTTTCCAGGGTGCAGGGGCTTCCGCTGCCTCTTTGGTAATGATGAGGCATGGGAGCTTGTGGGGCAGCCAGGAAGTTAGTGTCTGGAGCCTGAGTAGGAGCAGAGCTACAGCAAGGGGTGCAGAGACACCTGCTGTGCATTGGCTCTGGTGTCTGAGGCTAACGTTGGGCAGGCTGCATAGGAGCCAGGGTCTAGAGGAACCACCACTTGGGGTTAGAGTAAGCCCGAGTTTTGTGAGAGTGGTTGCCCTGTCCCAGGGTGTCAAGAGAGTAGCTCTTTATTGGGAGTCGGGGAGTGCAGCAATATCTCCCTCACCAGAGGACACAAGGTGGCATTGGCTGTTGGTTACCTCAGTGGTAAAAGCTGCTGGTATCCTTTGTGGCACAGGCTACTGGGGTCCATTTGCCTCCATTAAATACTAGGGGGGAACTAAGGAGTTCAAATTTGCCACGGGGCTGTGGAGGTCTTAGGCACGAAGATCACCAGAGTCCCACAGAGCCAGTCTTTGGGAACACGCTGGCAACCACTGCATGGCCCATAAATAGCCCTTGCTCTTCCTTGTTTGCAGCTGTCTCCAGAACTCTCAGGTATACTGATCTCCACAGTGACCCTTTCTAGGAGGTTATTCTCCTTTTTTTTTTTCCCTATGATGTTGCTGCAATTTCTTAATTGAGGAAATGTTCCTGCTATCTTGCAGCCTAGGGCCTATTTGGAAGAATTGGCCAAGTTAGACCAATTGGAGTTACCTCCTAGGATTTTATATGCAAACAGTAAGAGAAATACTCTTCCCTCTCATTTGGGAGCTATAATTATACTATCCTGGACCTCTCATCAGTCTTGCCCTCTGCTGTGTGGAGGCAATAGAATAAAGAGGTCAAGAGCTATGATGGAAGCTGAAGAAAATGGTAGAGGGCACAAGAGCCACAGTCTTTAAGCTGATTTGATTCCCTAGACTCATCCCTATGCTCCCAGTTACAAGAGACAGTATGGCGCTCCCTGCCCATTTGTCTTTAACCTACTTGTCCAACACAGACTTCTGGTTTGCATTACTAAGTGCCTTACTTTCTTTTCTTCTGTTTTAGAAGATGGGATCTACAAGTCCTGGAAGCAAGAAACTAGAAAGGAGATGCTAACCTTATATCTATGTTTTTATTATTCTTTCCTTTATCAGTACTTTCTCCAGCTATTTCATTTATTCCTACAATTAATTCATTCAATAAATATCGAGCAACTACTATGTACCAGATAGTCTTCTAGGTGCTGAGAATATAGCAGTAAACAAAATGCATAAAAATCTTTTCTCTTAGGGAATGTGCTTTAACTTATCACCACTAGTTAGGGATGCAACAATTTATCCTTCCCTTAGAAAGGATATCTTGGCATGTCCCACACCACCAGACCTCTAGAAACTTCACAGAGGTTGAAGGCCTCCAAATTTTAGCTGGATTTATTTCCTATCCTCTGACACACAAATTTCTGACCAATAAGTCCAGACTAGTTGGTACTTCATGCTCACTAGATCCAATCAGCATAACATCATCAATGTAATAGACCAGTGTGATATCTTGTGGAAGGGAAAGGTAATCAAGATCCCTGCAAACCTGACTGGGACATAGTGCCAGAGGGTTGATATACTTCTGAGTTAGAACAGTGAAGGTATACTGCTGGTCTTCCTAGCTAAAACCAAAGTGTTTCTGGTGGGCCTTATGGACAGGAATGGAGAATGAAGCATTTGCCAGATTAATAGCCACATACCAGGATATGTGTTCCTTTGCTCAAGCAATGAAATGCCATCTGGTACAGCAGTTGCAACTGGGGTCACCAATTGTTTAAGGTTACAATAATCCACTGTCATTCTCCAAGATCCATCTGTCTTCTGTACAAGCCAAATAGGAGAGTTGAATAAAGATGAGGTGAGAATAACTACCCTTGCATCTTTCAAGTCCTTGATGATGGCAGTAATTTCTACTGTTTTTAATTCACTATTTTCCTAGGTAGAGGTAGCTCTCATGGCTTCAATTTGGTCTTTCTCACCACACTTGCCCTCACTCCATTAGTTTAGAAACTAATGTGGGGATTCTGCCCACTGCTAAGTATGTCTGTGCAAATTATGCGTTCCAGAATTGGAGAAATGACTACAGACTGGGTTTGGGGACCCACTGAACCCACTGAGGCAGACCTGAACTATAACTCCATTAATCACCTGACCTCCATAAGCTCCTAGTTTTGCTGATGTGCTGCAGTGACATTTTGGAGCTCCTGGAATCTGTCAGTTCAGAGTCAGCATCCAACAGTCCCCAAAGGTCTGATTATTTTCTTTTCCCCAGTGCCCAGTTACCCTGGAAAAATGTCGTAAGTCTTTTGGGGAAAGCTAAACAGTGTCAGTATAAATTTTTGGTGTACCAGGGACCTTCCTGGGAGGGACCTGGTCTCCCCCTCTTTCAAGGGGTTATTTAAACCAACTCATGTCTGGGAAATAATTGAGAGGCCATGATTCTCTGTTTTTATTATTGGAGCTAGACTTTTTGTTTGCTTGACCTGAAAGTGTTCTGCTTATATAGTAAAGTAAGGATTTAGTAGGCTCCCTATATATTTTATTTCTAGGAACACCATAACTGACTACTCAATGCCTTAGGTCTACATGAGTCATACTACTCTGATTGTTGCTTTGCCTGTTCTATCCATTACAATAACTACATCCACCTACCTTTCGTGTTGGGTACCACCACCACTTGGCTCCTGCCACCCCAGATTCAGTTATCCCCATTGCATGTAAGTTTTCCCATTAAGTGGCAGTGCTTCTCACCATAAGGTCAGGCCTACAGAGAAGTGCAATCACAGAGCTCTTCAGGGATGCTGGGACTCCCCTTACAAATCTGTTTCTCAAAGTATTAGTGAAAGATCTATCTGGACCTTCCCAGTGTGAGTCAGTAGGTTTTACATTAAAAAATCCACTTTAGCATTACAGTCTCTTTAAGCCTCTAAATCCCTTCCTTTATGTTAACCAAAGGGAGATGAGGCTTATCCAACTTGCCCTCAGTGGGTCATCTTTTGATCTATGTTTCAGCCAACCAACCAAACAGTTACTGCCTTTACTAACTTCCTGAGCTGCAACGTTACATGAAGAATCTCTGCTTAATGGGCTCATATCAATAAATTCAGCCTATTCCACTATTCCTTCCATCATTATTCTACACCTTTAGTATCCATTTCCATATATTTCCCCACATTTCTGTTTATATAAATTAGAAATCTAAGGTAGTTCTTTCAGAGTATAGGGCACCTCCTCATGGGTCACACTCTCTACATCACTTTTAGGGGACTACTGGGTCTCAAGTCTAGTTACAGGTCTAGAAGCAAAGAGGGATGGTGGACATGAGTCCTGAGGAGAATCAGCATTGTCTTGCTTGGCAACTGCCTCAAGGGAGGCCATTACCTTTTCTATAGGCAATGCACCTATCATCCTCTCAGAAAAAGGTGGAAAGGCCAATACCACTGGGGGTGAGAATGCCACTGCCTTGGAAGGTGGAGAGGCCACTTCCACTGACAAACAAGACTCATGAGGATTTAGGGGCTCAATGTTCCAGCCTCATCAGCGTCTTCTCATACATCTTCATCCCAACTAACAGGATCCCATTCTTTCCCAACCAATGCCCTCACTTTAACAGTAGGCAACCTGTGAGGCTGGGAGTTCAACTTTTGTTGTAATGCAGCCAATTGCATGACAGGGGCTTGTGTTGATTTTCAGCAATTTCAGCCCTATGGCTATAAGAAAGAAGATTCTAACTCAGGCATACTCAGAAGCGCATAAGCTATTTATACAGAGCTGCAGCTGGTAAATCAAATTCATAAGCTCATCCTTTTCTTCCATCGCTCTGTCCAACGACATTAGGAGCAACCAACCAATATAATTACATTCCTGGTTTTCCACAAATGTTCAAAATATCACATGCCAAGTCACCAAGTTCCTTGCCTTTTATACATGGTGAATTAAAAGTATCAAACGCATTTATTCTGCATGTCTCTGTAAACAGTTCACATCATGGACTATGAGTGCTCTTTGTACTATTAGAAGTAGAGTTCTTAGCATTTTTAGGTCTAATTAGATAGAGAGCCAATTCCAGGAAACTAAAAAACCAATGAAGAAAACTCATTCTTAAAATTATATTTCTCTAGGACCATCCCTGGTACCAAAATTTGTATTAGTGAGGGTTCTCCAAGACACAGAACCAATAGGATAGATATAGATATGTAGGAGGGGATTTATTAGAAGAATTGGCTCACAGGATTAGAGGCTGAGGATTCCAAGAGAGACCATCAGTAAGCTGTATACCTGGGATCCTGGTAGCATGGCTAAGTCCAAGTCCAAAGGCCTGAGAACCCAGGGGACCACGGATGTAAGACAGCACACAGCCTTCCTTCTTGATACCCATGCCTTGTAATGTCTACTAAAGATGCTTTCAGTTATTCCTGGAATTCAGGATGGAGAATGTTTTTCGACAGGACACCAACTCTGATGGCAGAGTCATAATGTCAACATTTCCTAAGCAAAATGAATTAAAATCAAATTTAAAATGAATTTTAAAATTAAGAGTGCAGTGTGTGACCCCATGTTATGGGTGACAAAATAGAATAAAAAGTCTAAAAGGAATAAAGGAGGTCAGAGCATGGAGTGCAGGGCACCACAGAAAGAGTAGCGAAAAGTGGAAGAAAAGGAGGAAAACGGCAGAAGTAGCATAAATACAAAGGAAGAGGAAAGTAAGAAAACAGAGAACAAAGGATTAGGAAGCTGATAATGACAATGAGTCCTTCCTAGTGTGAGTCAGTCACCTCCAGGACTGCAGCCCAGGGAGCAACAAGAACAATGCATCTTTAGGAATGACAGCCAGCTCAACAAGAGACACCAACAGAAATGTGTAACAGATGAGATGGAGCATAGGGAATAGAGACCGAAATCCACTTCTTTGGTCAACCAGCTTTTGCCAGTCATCCAAGCACAAAATGCAGCATTTGTGCAGGTAGACCTGTAGATATAATGGCGTACAATATTGGAGATTAATTTTGTATGATTCTTTATGTGTAAAGAGTAGAAAAGAATGAATTATTTTCATAAAACTCTTCATTCTCATAAAACAATTCCAGCAATACTAAATAGTGGAAGAAAAAATGAGACAAAGGGCTTCATGATGAAAACACCAAAAGCAATTGCAACAAAAGTCAAAATTAACAAATAGGATCTAATTAAACTAAAGAGCTTCTGCACAGCAAAAGAAACTAGCATCAGAGTGAACAGACAACCCACAGAATGGGCGAAAAATTTTGCAATCTACCCATCTGACAAAGGTCTAACATTCAGAATTTACAAGGAGCTTAAACAAATTTACAAGAAAAAAGCAAACGACCTCATCAAAAAACAGGCAAAAGAATGAACAGACTTCTTAAAAGAAGACATTTATGCAGCCAACAAACACAGGAAAAAAAGCTCATCATCACTGATCATTAGAGGAATGCAAATCAAAACCACAATAAGACCATCTCATGCCAGTCAGAAGGGTGATTATTAAAAAGTCAAGAAAAATATATGCTGGCGAGGCTGTGGAGAGAAGTAGGAATGCTTTTACAATGTTGGTGGGAATGTAGATTGGTTCAACTATTTTTAGAGGACAGTGTGGCAATTCCTCAGAAATCTAGAACCAGAAATACCATTTGACCCAGCAATCCCATTCCTTTGGGTATGTACTCAAAGGAATATAAATTATTCTACTATAAAGGCACATGAACACATATGTTTAGTTCAGCACTATTTACAGTAGCAAAGACATGGAACCAACCCAAATGCCCATCAGTGATAGACTGGATAAAGAAAATGTGGTACATAAACACCATGGAATACTATGTAGCCATAAAAAAAGAATGAGATCATGTCCTTTGCAGGGACAAGAATGAAGCTGGAAGTCATCACCCTCAACAACAGAAAACCAAACACCGCATGTTTTCACTCATAAGTAGAAGTTAACAATGAGACCACATGGACACAGGGAAGGGAACAACACACACCAGGGCCTTGGAGGATGGGAGGCAAGGGGAGGAAGAACATTAGGACAAATACCTAATGTATGTGGAACTTGCAACCTAGATGACAGGTTGTTAGGTACAGCAAACCACCATGGCACATGTATATCTATGTAACAAACCTGCACATTCTGCACATGTATCCCGGAACTTAAAGTAAAATAAAAATTTTTAAAAAGAGAAAAAAATGAGACAGTTAAATCCCACCTACTGGACATAAGCATTGTTAACACATAGTGGACATCATTTCAGATAAAACAGCTAAATCAGTATCTCTCTACATGTAGATATAGATATTAACAAAAGTAGATATATAACATATGTACACACATACATACATGCACTCATACACAAGCACATACCTCTCCACACACACATATTTACTTAAATATACACCGCACACACATAAAAGAATGCAAGGTTGGTTGCTTCACACAATGAGCATGAATGAGATTTTCATCTGTTGTTCTCCATTCATTTGCAATGACAATGTCCCTCTTACAGTGCAATCATTTCACTGCACTGAATGTGGGCTTTGGTATTTAAAAATATTCTTTGCATAATATGTCCTCAAAGACCACAGTAGGGATTAAGTTTACCTAGTAATCAACTTAAAAAACAGCAATCTCCTCCAAAGCTGGAGATTAAATTGGCTGTGTTGCGCTCACTCAGCAGGTGACTTTCACTGCCATGCACTTTCTTATGAGATTCTGAGAGAAAATTTTGACTATATGTAATATTCATATTCAGAAATCCTTTTAAAGCCTATGGTGAGCAAGATGCAATTTGTCACTGTAGAGTTTTTTAAACTTACTAGAAGTTACTGAAGAGCAACTGAAAAGTTACTAAATTACAAATTAATGTTCATTTATAAGAGATTTTACTTATGAAAAGTTTCTGATTTTGCTTGGCTGTGTCCCCACCCAAATCTCACCTTTAATTGTAATCCCCATATACAGAGGGAGGGACTGGATGGGAGGTGATTTGATCATGGGGGCAGTTTCCCCCATGCTGTTCTTGTGATAGCAATGGAGTTCTCAAAGATCTGATGGTTTTAAACGTGCCAGTTTCTCCTGAGCTCTCTCTCTCTCCTGCCACCCTGTGAAGAAGGTGGTTGCTTCCCTTTCGCCTTCCGCCATGATTCTAAGTTTCCTGAGGTCTCCTCAGCCATGTGGAACTGTGAGTAAACTTAACCTCTTTTGTTTATAAATTACCCAGTCTCAGGTAGTATCTTTGTAGCAGTGTGAAAATAAACTAATACAGTTGCCAAAACAAAACACATAGGGTGATTTTTTAAACTGTGCTTAGAATTCCTTTTCAATTAACCTATTTTATGTTTAGTTAATATTTATTAATGTATTCCTTTGAAAGACATGGAAATTAACACTTATACCTCCTTCCACCATCCCTTCCTCAATTCACACTTTTAATTAGTTATGCGATTATTTTACATTGCCAAGCCTTACAGCATTACGATCTGTCCTACAGTTGTAATTCCCCATTGCTGTTTTCTCTCTGATCAGGCATTCTATGACTACTCCACACATCATGACATCATCATTCATCTCTTTATGTTTGAATTTTGTCATCAAGTCAGTTTTTCATGATTGGCTTACAGAGATCACAAAGTTTAGAATGTCTATTTTATAACTTACCATTTGAATTACCAAGTTACTGAGATACTGGTAACTATTGCTTCATTATCTTTAGACACCAAGTATTGCTATTAAGAAGCCAGGGCCAGGTGTGGCATGCCTGTAACTCCAGCACTTTGGGAGGCCAAAGTGGGTGGATCACCTGAGATCAGGAGTTCAAGACCAGCCTGGCCAACATGAGAAAACCCCGTCTCTACTAAAAATAAATTAGCCAGGCACCTGTAATTCCAACTACTCGGAAGGCTGAGGCAGGAGAATCACTTGGACCCGGGAGGCAGCGGTTTCAGTGAGCAGATATTGCACCATTGCACAGCAGCCTGGGCAGCAAGAGCAAGACACCATCTCAAAAAAAACAGAAAGAAGAAGCCATATTTTTTCCTTGTACAGGATTTCATTTTTTGATCATTGAAATTTTCTTTATTCCTAAAATCCCATAATTTCGCTTACATGTTTTACAGTCTGTTACTATATCAAGGTATTTTTTGCTTTATAGAATAAATTGATATTTTTAATCTGTAATTTCACGTTTTTATTTAGTTCAGGAAAATTGTCTTTTATTACATTTTTGTTAAATACTTTTGCCCCATGTCTAAATTAACATAATAGGCTTCCAATAAATATTCCTTAAATGTATAAATAGGTTTGCATACTTTTTGTTTCATTTATTCTGTTCTCTTCTTCAGGAAGTCAACTATATTTATGTTGATTGTGTTTTCTCTGTCTTCCAGTTTGATCACCTTTTATAATCTTTTAAATCTTTGTCTTTTTCATTTTGTTTTTGTGATTTCTGGAGCCTATCCAGCACTGCTATCTTTAGCTGCGTTTTCAGCATTTACATTATTCTTGTTGCTTCTAAAGTGTGTTTCATCTCTATAATGATTTTATTTTCTTGCAGTTCTTCCTTAGATTCTACTGGGATACTATTCATTTCCTGCTTATGTATTATATTTTTTTTCTCAGAACCCTTTGAGCTCTTTTTAGAGAAAACATCATAATTTCCTTGAAAACATACGAACTTATTCTTCTGAACTCTACCCTATGTTTTAGGGTAATTCTTTTTGTGATATATTCTTTAGGCTACTTCCTTAAAGCAAAAACAATAATTCCTCTTTAAATGGGACCAACTATTAGCTAAGGAATAATGTGGACAAGAGGATCTAAGGCCATTTACAATGTAAATTGAGGTTTATTGTTGTGGGCGCAGTTTCACCAAGTCTGCCACTACCTACGCAGTAGGCAAGAAGCTCTTGTGTATACATACATATGTTAAGCTAACAGTTTTAACGAGAATATAAGGAAAGAGCCATCTGGACACCTTCATCCACCTCACACAGATGCTCATCTTTAACATTCTTTGCTAATAAAACAAATAAATGAGATTAAAAACACATAGTTCCTGTTGTAGACCCAACACTCCCAGAAATAATAGATCCTACTCTGTTTTTTTCCATCCTTCCATAGGAGCGAAAGTTCATGGAGGCAACACTTCTGCTCAGTGTTGTTCAGCTTCACTGTGGAATAGCTCCTCTTCCCAAGTGAAATACTAAAGGGTAATTAAGACAGTTGGCAAATAAAAAACACAGGAATAAACAAGGCCAAAATTGTTTAGGACCAAAAGATGTGTAACTGAAAGGGATGCTTGAGAAAGAAAGGAGATGACTCATGCTGCAAATTATTCAGGAGACAGAGTTAAGTGTATAAGAAATTCTAATATTGGGATTTAGAGTTTGAATATGGCAGCATTTCAAAACCAAGTCGTGCCACTAGTCAGGCAATCAATTAAACTCTGATTACCCACATTCATCCTCTTGCTCACACTTCCAGTACCTACACGGAACAGCCAAAAGCAGAGCAAAGATTCAAATCACAGCCTTGACTGCTCTGCTCCTTCCCCAGTGCCTCCATCTGCACTAGGACCTGAGGAGCCATGGCAAGGGCAACACAGATGTAGAGAGGGAAGGCACAGCTGCTGAGATCTGCCAGAGGTCAAGTTCACAGGTGGAGTGACCTAATGCTTTGCCCTTGAAGCTTTAGTGCAGCTGACAATCAAGTCTCTTCTATATTATGTGTAGAGGAACATGGTTTCCCTGCTCTCCGTACTGTTCCTGGTCCAATGGATATTAGACCATAAATACAGTGTTGTGAGGTTCCTTTTTTAGAGATGCCGTCCCTGCCATTGAAAATCACTACGCTGGAACTCCACAGGGGTATTCCTCACTTAGTAAGCTGGGTCCTGACACAGCCATTGATATTCTGCAAATCCTAAGAATTGCAGGATGGGGCTGCAGGTTTGAGGAAAATCTGTATGCCTCTGCTCTCCTATTCCTACCTCTTCAGGTCGAGAATACAGGTTGGGGCAGGAATACCTCATAGATTGCAGTTGTGGCCATTTTCTTATTTCTTTGAATATAAATAGGCTTTTCTTTTTCCTATTTTTCATTCTTTTTATTGCTTTTCATATGTTTTAAGAGAAGAAATAGGAGCAAAAATGCTTTTACAAGAACACACTTAACTAGAAACTCAATAAGTTTGATTTAAACATTTAGCACATTTTGATTACAATTCACAGTGTATGTGCAGAGAAAGTTTGGTGGCTTAGAGCATGGAGTCTCAAGTCAGTTTAAATCCTTCTTCTATCACTCATGATATCTTGAACCAGTGATTTAATTTATGTCTCAGTTTCCCATTTGATAAAATGTAGGTAATAGGATTTTACTGATAAACTTAGTTTCAGGATTAAACAAAATAACTCATTTTAAACATCAAGTATATAGTAGGAGCACCCAAAAAATGCTATCATTTTTATAAATTTTCCTTAACTGTTCTCTTTTGTTAGAAAAAGCCAGTTTAAGAAACAAGGAAGTATTGGTTGATTTTCCATATCTACAACTAGGTAGACTCTATTAATCATCTAACATAATTAGTCTTATATCCAAATAAGAAAACACAGCGCCCTTTTCCCCAGAAGGAAAAATATGCAACACTTCCCTGTAGTTCTGTTCCACAAATGTATCCATGACAGGTAGTACCAACTCTTTATAAAACTATGGCACTTTTTAGGTCACTTGCATATTTATTATCAGCTTCAATGCTTCAATAACGCTCTGCACTCTGAAGCAGACTCCTATTATTCCCATTATATGCAGATAAAAAATGAAAGTGATCTATTTGAGATTTCACAGTAAGGGTCTCAAACTAGAACTTCTCTCTTCCTGTTCTCATTGTGACACATGGACCCTCATAAGAGGAAAGTGGCAGTGCTAAGGGAACAAGTCATCCTCTGCCTCCCTAAAGTATTGGAGGAAATAAAACACCAAAACAGACATGGCCCACACGCTTCTCCTCTTCATAATCATACAACTTAGGAAGGCTTAGAATAAGTTAATAGAAATTTTCTCAAATCCTCTGTGAGGAATAAAGGAGGGAGGGAAACAAACCCTACTTCTCTCCTAAAAAAAACCTGATAGTCAATTTTAGGCTCTCAAAGACCTGAATGATGTAATTTAAGAATTTTATCTTATATAATCTTTGTGAAACCAACCTATAGCCATGCCTGACATTATCAATTGACTTCAAACTTCCCCCCAGTACCTGAAAAAAAGGATGAGGCTTGAAGAGATGGCAACGAGAGATATTAGAAATGTCAGCCTACAAATTACTCAATGTCAGGCTGTCACTGGGAACTGAGAGCTGTTTCACTAATGGGTAGCAGCTAAGACTGGCTGGAGCAGTGCTGCACATGAGGTGCCAAGGTGGGCAGATCACAAGGTCAAGAGATCAAGACCATCCTGACCAACACAGTGAAACCCCATCTCTATTTTAAAAAAAGAAAAGAGTGAGCTTTATTAACTGGACTTTCCTCCTTAGACTCCAAAACTCCTGACATCTACAGTAGGTTGAGTATAGGCCTAGAGCAAATATGCCAGTCACAATAAATGGAAGAGTTCTTTAATGCATGACTTTATGAAGATGCCAACAATTTTATGAGAATAACTGATTCAAGTTGTAATAAGATCTGTGTACAGTTTTACAGTTGTTAATTTAAGCATATGGACATGCAGAAAATATTTAAGCAGGTTTCTCCCAAAAAGATGTTCTCTCTTGCTTTTCTACCTTTGTTTAGTCCATGTACCTGAATTAATTCATTTTAAGCAGAGAGGAAGTTTTAGTTTCTTAGCGTTGGGTCAAGAAGCATAATTCCCAGATTGAGTTTGAGTTGACAATAGCCTATCACTGTTAAACATTCTCCAAAGAGGCCAACACTTTAAATGTATAACTGTCCACTAATCGCTCTTATTAACCAGGAAGGCCAACCACAGAACTTAAGAGATAAAAACAAAATAAAGGTTCCTAGTAAAGAGAGAAGATGGTTTATTTCTCCAGGCCTCAAGACTGAAACAGACTTTACTTGGCCATGGAAGAAGTAGCTTGGGCTCCAGAGTAGCTCTCTCTCAGTGCAGGCTGCAGTCACTGGAAAGAAATACCAGCCCAAGCCCTCCCTAGCGCACCCTGATTCTCAGAGTCCTCCAGAGCTGAGCAACACCATGGAGTCCTTGCACATTCACAGCATCATCTCAGTCAGTCTTTTTAGGGCCCTTTCAACACTTCTAGTCCTTCTAGGAGTCTGTGGACAATAGGCTAAATCAACCACTGAAAATAACAAGACAGGCTCTTCCAGCAGCAGTTGAGGGGTTGCTTGTGGATCCATCCTGAAGCACCACATAATAGAACTTTGAGCTGCTACTTTGTGTCTGTTGTGTGTCATTCCCCAGGCAGGCAAGTGCTGCTGTGCCTTGACAACTTCTGAAATCAGCACCTAGGCCTTTACTATTCCACAACTCCACATCATTGCCCCATGCATTACCATCCCCTAGTTCTGGTTTTGCAGGCATAAAGCTCTCTGGAAAAGTACAAAAGTTTTCATCTTGCACTAAACTTGAGAAGCACTAAAATAGAAATTAAAAATAAGAATTCTCCTTTACACAAATATTGGATTCTTGGTCATTCTCTTCAAGCATATGCTAACACTAGGTGATATTTATTTAGAATAATATAAAACCAACAATAAGTAACATTTGGTGGGGGTTACTATAGGCCAAACATGATCTTAATTGTTTTTTATGTATCATTCGTTTTGATCCTTAAAACACTCCTAAAAGGTTGGTATTGTTATCCATATGCTGCAGATGAGAAAGCTAGGCACAGAGAGATTAAACAAATTGCCCAAAGTTACACAGCCAGTAAGTGGTTGGATAGGCATCCAACCCAGGTCTGTCTGACCTCATCCCTTGGGTTAACACCCACCATGTTTACCATCTCCCAGGGCTTAGACATACATCATGGAATAACTTTATAAAGATGTTATTAATGGTTCATATTGTGTTGCATTTTAGAGTTTATGAGGCCCTTATATGTTGGTTGTCATATGTTATCTTCCCAACCCTAAGAAGTAGCCTTATTTCATAAAGGAAAGTTCTTGAGTGTTAGGTCATTGAGAATCAAAGTAAAATTGACCAACGAATCAAAGCTTCTAATAAAGGTATCAAGTTAAGGCTTAAAAGGAGCTCTTCTGAATACCAGACCCACATTTTATTTTTACTGAGCCACAATGTAAAGCATGACTTTTTACATAGAAAAAAAAAATTACAGGAAAATGTAAAGCCTTCTATTTGTAAATGACTAATATTTGATTAATGCAAGAATTAGAAACTAAATACATTTTCAAATGCTAAACAATGTGCATCGTCAAGAAATAGAGTGAAATTTTGTCATTGCTTTATCCTTGGTGCCTAGAAAATTGCCAACACAAAGCTAGTGCTCAATAAATGTTTGTGGAGTCCAGGCACAATGGCTGGCCAGGCGCGGTGGCTCACTCCTGTAATCCCAGCACTTTGGGAGGCCAGGATCATGAGATCAAGAGATGAAGACCTTCCTGGCCAAAATGGTGAAACCCTGGCTCTACTAAAAGTACAAAAATTAGCTGGGCGTGGTGGCACACATCTGTAGTCCCAGCTACTCAGGAGGCTGAGGAAGGAGAATCACTTGAACCCAGGAGGCAGAGGTTACAGTGAGCTGAGATTATGCCACTGCACTCTAGCCTGGTGACAGAGCAAAACTCTATCTCAATAAATAAATAAAAAATAAATAAATGTTTGTGGAATAAATGAAAGAATGGCAGGAGGGGGGTCACGGTATAGCTGCACATAATATGCTATGAGCAGCTCTTTAATCATGTCACAAGAAAGATCTGATGTTCTTGAGAAAAGTCCTTGAATTGATCAAAGTCTGATGCAATGGGACATGGCAGCATGGCATCTTGGGAGTTGAGAGGAAGCTTGGGTTTTATAATCTAAAAAGCAGCCTTTGACTTGCTTCTCTACCACTTCCGATACGGCCTTCAGAGTTGATGCAACCACTCACAGCCTCTGCCTTCTTCAATAAAAAGATAATTTATTTAAATCACATTATGTGAGTGTTTATATTATGAGTTTAATCAATTATTGAGATGTAAAGAGATGGGAAAAGCACAGAAATTTATCATTTGAATTGTGCTGCCAGTCCACTGAATGAGCACACGCACTGGAGGATTTTTCTCTTTGTTCTCTCTCTCTCTCTCTCTTAAAATTGTTTAACATTTTCATTTGCATATAAAGTCTTTATTCTATAGTGTACATTATGGTATATGGTTATTAAACTAGTCTACCTTAGTTGAACATTGCTTGAATCTGGGAAGCAGAGTTTGCAGTGAGCCAAGATCATGCCACCACACTCCATCCAGCCTGGGTGACAGAGTGAGACTCTAACTCCAAAAAAAAAAAAAAAGAAGAGTTTATAGACTTTGGAGTGACAATTAAATGAGGTAACACTCATAAAACACTGATCACTGGGTCAGTACTCAAGAAGTACTATTTTCTCCGCCCACCTCCAAAATCTAATACAAATTTCCCTCTGTCAATGGGAATTACAAGTCTGAGATAAAACCAGTAGAAATATAGTTCATGTTCCCTTTTCTCAGATTCATTTAAGGCACCTTTGCTGGGAATCTTCTCTAAAAACAACTGAGGAAATGAGCTAGAGACTGCCAATAACATTCAACTGTTTAAATGTTTCTATTGGTTGAATTTTCATATTTTTTTAATTTTCTCTTATTATTTCTTAAGTCAAATACACAATATCTCAAAAAAATAATTAGGATAGATTTCTAAATTCATGGCATGATAGACATCATAAAATTATTCATCTTCAAAACTTTGGTCTGGCAATTTGATACAATGTCAAGACAATTTCAGTTTCTTAATTTCCTTCATGTAGCAATCATTTAAATAATTGAAACAAATTTTCTAAGTCACATCCTTCTCTGTTTATTCATAATTATCCAATCAATTGAAATACTTTCTGTAACTTCAACCACAATATAATAAATGCTTTAATCAGATAAGTTTAAAGTTTAATCAACTCAGACTTCTATGTCTATGGAAATGTTTTAATAATCTAAATTAAAATCACCTACAAGAATTCACTCACTCCTCTCAATGGTATTTGGTAGTTCAAGGAGGGGCATATGCCATGGGATTAGCCTTCAATGGCTTTGTATTGTATTAAGCAAAAGTCATTTTCTTTAAACACAATGTAACTGCATTTTAATATCTCTACAGATTTCCATATTAACAAGTGGAAGGCACAGCAAAATTTACTAAACTTGAACAGAATTTTGTAGTGTTATTAATAATTCACCTCCATATTTTAAGCATATAAATTTGCTTGTTTAAAAACCACCTGATGAATACAAAAAATTAGCTGAATGTGGTGGCAAGTGCCTGTAGTCCCAACTACTCGGGAGGCTGAGGCGGGAGAATTACTTGAACCCGGGAGGTGGAGGTTGCAGTGAACTAAGATCGTGCCACTGCATTCCAGCCTGGGTGACAGAGCGAGACTCAATCTCAAAAAAAATAAATAAACCACCTGATGAAATTTTAGTACTTCTATTTTGAGAACAAGTAAGCTCAGTCACATTAAAGTCTTTGATGTCATAGTAAAGGTAAGCATGTGCACATTGTGTTTCAAGAATAACCCATTATGTTGCAAATGCAGTTAGATTGTGTATATGTGTATGTGTGTATGGAAGTGATATATAATCTCTACAATATCACACAAAAGCCAAAGATTATTACTTGGTAGGTGATATGGTTTGGCTCTGTGTACCCACCAAAACCTCAAGTTGAGTTGCAATTCTCAGTGTTGGGGAAGGGACTGATGGGAGGTGATTGGATCATAAGGGTGGCATTCCCCCTTGCTATTCTTGTAATAGTGAGTGAGTTCTCATGGGATCTGGTTGTTTAAAAGTGTGTACCACTTCCCTCTTTCTCTCTCTCCTGTCCTCATTTGAAGATGTGCTTGCTTCCCCTTCACCTTCTGCCATGATTGTAAGTTTCCTGAAGCCTCCCAAGCTATGCCTCCTGTACAACCTGCAGAACTGTGAGTCAATTAAACTTATTTTCTTTATAAACTACCCAGTCTCAGGTAGTTCTTTATAGCAATGTGAGAACAGACTAATATATTATGCAAGTGATTACAAGTAGGTTAATTCTGGCCCACAGGGTTATTGGAAGCAAAAATCTACTAAACCAGGAAGCCACTCCTCAGATAGTTTCTCAGTTCATGGTGATATCAAATACTGTGATTTGACTGATGCTTTTTTTAAATTATACATTCTATTAACAATTGGAAAATCAGAAAAGAAATAGGGATAATTTGAAAATCTCACTTACTATTAAAAATGTACTTATTATATTTTTTAAAATATGAAAAAGTATAAAATAGAAATAAAAATCACTTGTAATATCAATATCCGGAGATAATAACCTTTAACAGTTTGATATATACACACACATATATGTACATATACATATGTATACAAGGACATATACATAAATTTTTAAATTGGTATTAAATTACTATATATGTAGCTTCTTACCTGAAGTTCTTCATTGGAAATTGATTTTTTTCATATTAATCAACTTTATTTCCAAAACATGATTACTGATGGCCATAACATATTAGTATACAAGCTCCATGAGCACTGTGACTAAATCTGTCTTGTTCTTATAACCAGCAACAAATATGCCAT
Source organism: Cacajao melanocephalus (assembly GCA_963573385.1). Taxonomy (NCBI): domain Eukaryota; kingdom Metazoa; phylum Chordata; class Mammalia; order Primates; family Pitheciidae; genus Cacajao; species Cacajao melanocephalus. The sequence goes on along the minus strand of CAUYLG010017502.1, from coordinate 112,303 downwards.
AATTTATTTAACTACTTCCTTAATGTTTGATGTTCAGATGGTTTCCAAATTTTCACTGCCATAAATGTTACAATATTATTAATGTATGAATCTTCCCTTGCTCTGACATACCCCTTTATCTGACAGATACTTAATTTTCCTTTTTCTCCCACTGTCAAAGGGGAGTTCTGTTTTGCCTGATGATTCCTTGAGCTTTCGTGATGCAGATTCAGAAGGAAAGAAGTGAGGATGGAGTTGAAGAACAAGAGGTGTGTGGGCAGGACTGGAAGATAAATTTTCTGAGGATTTTGAAGGATAAGATATGGGAGTAGATGTGTGAAGGAATTAGATGGTGGGAGATTTTTTTTTTTAATTACTATAGTGTATGTAACATCCTCGCTGAGTTTTTTTTAATGCAAGTATGGAAATTATAGAATCAAATTTTGGTGTTTTGTTTTGTTTTGTTGCCTGTTAAATATACACCCTTGAATATTAGGGTAGCCCCATTTCTGAAATAAAGAACCTCCAAACTCAGTGGCTTAACATCATTAAAGTTTATTTCTCATGCCTCTTTCTGTCCAATGTTGGTACAGAGGGTAGACTCCATGTGATGAGATAGAGAACTCAGCTCCTGGGTGGTGGATTTGACATTCCACAGGGTCTCTGAGCCCTGCACTGGTCCTTCGGCAACCTGCCTTGAAATGAAGAAGGAAAAGGAGCATGGGGGATCTGCGGGAGTTTAGTGGGCCAGGCTAGAGGTGGCATACATCACTTTTGCCCCCATTCTATTGCCCAGAACTCAGCCACATGGTCCCCACCTAGCTGCAAGGGAAATCAAGAATGTTGTTCATTGTGTTCCAGAGATAATCTCTGCTATATTTCCTATGCTATGAAATCTTGATATAACTATTACTTGAGGTACCTATGTTCCTTTGGCTAAACGGTAGACACAGGGCCTTGGTAAGGCTATTTGGATGATCCTTCTCAGGTATTTGAATCTTGAGTACAGTGAGAGAAGAGTGGAAAATATTTGCAGTTGACTCACCTTGATGGTGGTGCCGTGTAAAAATCCTTCATGTGTTCCTATAACCTACACCCTTAGCGCAGCCTCATACTTATCTTTTGTAAGGGCTATTCAGCTTTTTCTTCATATCTGTGAACTACCCAGATCCTTCCAAAACATTCCTTTTTTGTATGTTATCCACAATTATTCTTTGTTGCCTATAACCAAAGGAACCTAATTAATATAGAACTTACAGTGTTTTAAAATTATATTTGGTTGTTATTAATCTGTGTTTCTATGTTCACAACACTACTCTCAGATGATGGCTTATAAGGTTTACACAAATAAAGTCAAGATACATTGTTTGTACATACATCTTTACCCTATTTCTGATTATTTTCTTAGGCCAAGTACCTAGATCAAATATATGTTTTTTAAAATATAGTAATACTAATTATGTACTTCAGTCAATTAAATATTATTATAGAATCTTTTCATAGGATACACATTCCATTTCAGCTTTCGAAAATTGTGTTTTCAGCATTAATGTAATAGCAAACACAAGAAAGTACACTTGAGCACTACACAACACAGTGTTCATGTTAAAGTTACATCGATGAACCTAATTGTGCCTTGAGGAAATCTGTACAGAAATTCTAGATACAGTATGAGCTTTCCTAGAGAGCACTATCCTCTGTTGCAGAGAAAGGGAGGAAGGGAAGAGTGTAACTAGATCATTAGTGCAGGCTTCTGCGGCTTGTTTGGTTTCTGTTGCAGTCAGTTTAGATCTGGGATTTAGCTAGCAGAGGCCATTCCTTTCCCATTCTGCAATGTTTGTCTCTTTTCCTCTACATGGTGATGTCTCAGCCTCCATAAAGCACCAGGCCACAACAGAATCAGCCCACATAAGTCAGTCAGGTCTTGTTGAATGAATGAAATTGCCCATGAGGTCTTGTTGCATGTAGACAAATTCTTTCAGAGAGGATTTGGTTTGTCTTCTTGGTTTAAGAAAGGATATAGAAAATTCAGGGACATAGGGATTCATGATTTTTACTGAGAGGAAAAGACTTTTTTTTAGCTTTGCATATCGAGGACAATTCATATACCATAATATTCAGCTGTGAAATTAAAGTAGCTGACATTCTTTTAAAACTGACCTCAGGTGTGCCCAACATGGCCAAGTGTTTTGTTGTTGTCTTCTTTGTTGTGCTGTTTGGAAAATATATTCTTTACCAAAATATTACCATAAAATGTCTTAAATTAATATTTAATGCTAATTGTATTTAAAGAAGCACAAACACAAAACTAATTAAATGAAGATAACTTACAGAGTAATACAAAAGAAAGAGTATACACTTTAAATAAGAATAGGATGGAAAAAGTCTTAACTTGATACCAAAGCCAGAAGAAAACAAAAATGTTTTTTAAAAGGTACCTATAAAAAAGATCTCAGAGGATAATTTTGTGAGCAAATTTTAAAATAAATAACATTTGTTTACTTACTGGAACAATTTATAGAAAAATAGGAACATTTCAAAAATGTGTCAATACATGACACTATTGCCAAATCTTATTAAACAAAAAGAGAACTACTGACCAATCTCACTTATGAATATATTGACCCCCAAAATTCTAAACATAATAGTAGGAAATAGAATCAAATAAGAAACTGAAAGAATTTTAGATTGAGAAAAAGTATTAATTATTCTAGACTGCAAAGATAACATTATATGAGTAAGTAAATTAATATACTCTCTTAGCCACCAAAAACATTTGTCTAATTCCAAATCTATTCCTGGTTTTAAAAAAACTGAAATAGGATTGTATATAGCCTGCCTGAATATTATTTTAAAAATGCATATTGCAAATTTAAGGCCAGCACTATACTCAGTGAAGAAATAATGAAAGTATTTCCATTAAAGTCAGAAATAAAGATGTCTTAGATCATCATAATAATTTAATATTGTTCTGAACATCAAGCCAATGCTATTAATTAAAGAAATGAAGAGGTATACATACTTAAAAGAAGGATGCAAAATTATTATTTTCAGCCAATATAATTTTATGTAATTTTTTTAAAATTTATAATTTTCTGTGAAGCCCAGGAAAACACCAGAAAAAAACTTTTGGAACTGTTAAGAGAATAAGTAAGGTAGCTAGCTTCAAAATAAATATACAATAATATGCAATCGCTTTTCACATACCAGAGACAATCATTAATAAAACTATTACATGTGCAGTCATAATAAACACTGAAAGTACAGAGAAAAAAACTAAAAAGAAATGTGCAGCAATAAAAATTATAAAACTTTATCAAGAAATATAAAAGGGGTATCAAATAAATGAAGACCTACCTTGTTTGTAGACAGAAAGACTTGGTGTTGTAAAGATGTCAGTTCTTTAGTTCTTTCTCTAAAATAGACTATAATTAAATGTAATGACAATCAAAATTACAACAGCATTATTTCAAAATTTAACAAAAATTAACTTTAAATTCATCTACAAAGATCACAACAAAAATTATGAAAGGACTAGAAGAGAGGGGTACACACTTTTTCTATACACCTTGTATTTAGCAGTAATAGGAGTAACAGCAGCAATAACATGAATAGTATCGGTGCAGGAAAAGAACAAACTGCCAAGGGACAGAGAATCCCAGAAACAGACACCAGTCTCACATACTATGAGATTTAGTGTGTGATAAACGTGGCATTTGAAATCACATGGGGACAGGTTGAATATTTACTAAATAATGGGCAACAATTTACTAGCCACAGTAGGGGAAAAATTATATTTCATAAATTCCAGTTAGATTAAAATTATTAATAAATGTAAAAAGTGAAACAAAAGTATGAGTAAACACTTAATAACTATAGAGTGGAACAAGTCTTTCTAAACTTGTTCACTTTCACACCAAAGCCAGAAGCCATAGATAAAAATGAATTTAGATAGAAATTAAATATTTCTGGGCAACCAAAACAAAGAATCATAATTACAGACATTTGGAAAACAGAAAAAAAACTCATTTAATAACACACATATTGGACAAGGAATTACTACTGTACAAAAAGCTCTTGAAAATCAATTATAAAAAGAAAAATGGTCAAAGACTATGAATAGTTGATTCATCAAAGAATTAAAGTAGACCAAAAGATACTGAGATGTTGTTTCACTTTCTCAAATATAAATTAAAAAAATAAAAAACAAATCTTTTTAAACCATAAGATTGGCATCAGATAAATGTCAAAAGCCTAACATTGACAAAAGAAAAAAAAAATTGGCATTATCAAAAAGTTTTGATAGAGTATGAATAGATACAATTTTGGCAGGAGGTCTGTCAATCCATATCATAATCATAAATGTTGTGATTTTTGTAATTCATTATACATAAATCCCATTCAATCCAACAGTCTTATAGCTACAAATTCTCCACAAGGAGATAATAACACAACGGGGAAAATATAAATGCAAAAATATGCCTATTATCTTAGTATTCATAAAAGCAAAATATTAAATTCTGTAAAATTTTGTTATGAAAAGGCATAACAAAATGTCCATCACTGGATAATTGGTTAAGAACATGAGATACTCTGCTACTGTTAAAAGATAAGAGTGTAGGTTTTTTATTTACTGAGGTAGAAATGATCTCAGCATTTGGTTGGTTGGTTGGTTGGTTGGTTTGTTGGTTGGTTTTGTTTTTGTTATTTGAGACAGGGTCTATCTCTGTCTTCCAGGCTGTGGCGCATGCAGTGGCATGATCTTGGCTCACTGCAACCTCCATATTCCGGGTTCAAGTGATTCTCCTGCCTCAGCCTCCTGAGTATCTAGGACTACAGGCCTGCGCCAACACGTCAGGCTAATTTTTGTATTTCTAGTAGAAATGTGGTTTCGCCACGTTGGCCTGGCTGGTCTCGAACTCCTGACCTCAGGTAATCCGCCCTCCTCAGCCTCCCAAAGTGCCAGGATTACAGGCATGAGTCACCACTCCTGGCCTCTCAGCATGTTTTTAATTGGGAAAAAATTAACCTGCAGTGTAGGATAAACTTATTTACAAAGCATGACGTCCACATAGCTGTAAGTGTCTATATACTAGGTATCTGGTATCTAGGTATCTGGATGGTGAGATTTTTGTGATTTTGTCTTCTTAGTCGGTTTTTTAAATTTAATTATCTTGTCAACGAGTATGTCATCTTAACAACAAAATGTTAGTTTTTCAAAATAAATAGCCTTACCAACAAGATCACTAACTCTTTGCGTTGTCTTTGTCCTCCCTTTACATTAATACTACCATACCTTGTCAATGTTAACTTTTTTTCACATTTTCTTTCACTAGGCTGCATCTTAAAATAGATGGTATCTCTGACATAGTTGTCATTACCTGTGCATGTACAAACTTGGTTATGGTTATTCATACCGTCATCACTTCAATTAATTAATGCATTATTGGTACAGTTATATGTAATCTGACAGGGATACATTCTGAGAAATGCATCATTAGACAACTTCGTCATTGTGCAAACATCATCACAGAGTATACTTAAACTAGATGGTATAGTCTGCTACACACCAAGGCTATTCGGGATAGCCATTACAATCTTACGGGACCACAGTCATGTATGTGGTTCATCCTTAAGTTATGCAGTGCATGACTGTAAAGCATTTATTGAGTACAACTGGTATTTAAAATTGTTTTGGTTACTACTGGTACATAACTAATCACCTCAAACCTTGGTGACTTAAAATAGCAATAAGCAGTTTATTATCTCACACAGTTTCTGTGGACCAGGAATTTGGGGAGGGTTTGGCTGGGTGGTTTTAGTTAAGAAGTATTTCATGAGCTCGAAGTTCAATGTTGGCTGGAACCAGAACAACAGAAGTGGAGGGAACAGGAGCAACTGGAAACTGGCAAAGCATCTTTTGTCATGTAGTTTCAGGGTTTCTCCATGTAGTCCTTCTGGAGTTGGGCTGGTTTGGGCTTCCTCACAGCATGGCAGCCATAGGGTAGTCAGACAGTTAACATGGAGGCTCTGGGCTTCAGAGCAAGCATTCCCGCAAGCATGGTGGAAGTTGAATCATCTTTTTGGACCTAGCTTCAAGAGTCTTACTGTATCACATCTCCTGCATTCTTCTGGTTACAAGCAAGACAGAAACCAGCCTGGATTCAAGTAGGAAGAAACCAAGCCTCCTCTCTTAATGTGGCTATAGTGAGGTTCTAGAAGCATGTGTGGAACAAAAGCTATTATTGTAGTCATCTCTGGGGAAAAAATATCTATCGCAAATGTTTTCAAAAATGTTACACCATTATTTAGCATTGAAATGTAAAGTTGTTTTAAATTCAGAAAGGTACTGCAAGATAAAAATAAATCAATGTCTTTATCTATTGAACAGAACTCTTTCAGTAAGTATAAAATAAAAATTCTAAGTGATAAGAGAGCAGTGCCTCACAGTTTAATCAGCAGAATTTATTCTTGCTTAGTAGCTGTACCAGAGATGTCTTTCATTTCCCCTTGCAGATCCACTTCTCACACTTTCCCTTGTGAGGATGATGGTTAGACAATGTGGACCTGCTCCTATGCCCTCTGGCCTCACGTTGGGTTGGACCAATAAGGAGGCCTGGTGGGAGATGGGAGGGAGGGGGAGAGTAAGGGCAGAGCATTGGCTGCTCCCTTGCTCCCTGCTGGTAAGCTTACCTGATCCACTCAGCCTGCTCTACAAAGCTCTCCCATTCCAGCTATCTGTAACATCCTCCTTCTCTCATTCTTTTGTGATGAGGTAGTGAGAACTTCTCAAATTCTTACCCCAGCTTCCTGTACATTTCTTTGTGGTTCCTCTACACCTTTGTAAATAAATCCCTGACTGGTAAAGAGGTGCATAGAACAATGCTGCATCTTTCAAGTCACGGCATCTTAGAAAAAATTAAGTACGGCTTTACAACTAACTCATTCTCTTTCACTTTACATGTTAGCAAGATGTTCAGAGACTGGCCTGTCAAGGCCTTCCCACTGTCAGGAGGTAGGCTGGTTGTAGGCAAGAATTAAGGGGAGAGACATGAGAAAAATTCCCCATTGTAGAAGGCCACGGCTATTGGACTCCGGGCAGTGATGCCCTGTAGTATTTTCTATGTTGGAATTCCCTTGTCCTACAAGCACAATTCTCATGTGTTGCGGTAACATTTTCTCAGTGTTACAGCCTGACCTCATCTATGACGCGAGTAAGGCCTAAACCCACCCTTGCTGTGTAACAGCAACAGAAAAGCAACAAGAAGGGGGGACTGGTAAGCAGGCAGCAAACAGTGACGTAAAAAAGCAGAGGATGCCTACACAGAAACACTTGAGTGAGGTGACAGGTAACAAGCAGGGTAGAATAAGGACATGAATGCTTTGTGGTGTCTCTGACACCTGGGGTGGAAAAGGGAAAAGACAGTACCCCCTAATGCCACATAGGACTCAGGGTGCCAAAGGAGAGAAGAAGGGGATCCCTGCAGACTAGGATGCCTAGGTTTCATCAGGTTTAATCTTATTTAGGTGAATGTATTTCTTGAACGCTCTTGTGCACAAGTCTATTCTTAGCCACATATAATATATGCATTTTGGTGGCGGGAACAAGCTAAAACTTCCCAAATCATCTTGAAATCTGCTTAACAAATAGCAATTTCATACTGCCACATACACCAGACATTCATTGCATTGAAAACCAGGCATATTCTTTTCAAATAGGATTGGAAGAAGGGACATTTTTCTACTTTTCATCTGATTCTTTTGAAAGTTACCAAAAAAGAGTATGCAGACTCTAATTGGTTGTGGGAAGTTGCTTTATAAAAAATCAGTTAACTTTTTTGAAAAAAGCATTATCTTGTGGTCAGGTATGGTGGTTCACACCTGTAATCCTAGCACTTTGGGTGGCTGAGGTGGGTGGATCACAAGGTCAGGAGATCAAGACCATCCTGGCTAACATAGTGAAACCCCATCTCTACTAAAAATACAAAAAATTAGGCGGGTGTGGTGGCATGCACCTGTAGTCCCAGCTACTCAGGAGGTTGAGGCAGGAGAATCACTTGAATCCAGGAAGGAGGTGGAGGTTGCCATGAGCCAAGATTGTGCCACTGCACTCCAGCCTGGGCTACAAGAGTGAGACTCTGTCTCAAAAAAAAAAAGAAAAGATAAAAGCATTATCTCATAGATGACTGATAAGCTAATTTCAAAAAAAAATTTTCTAATAATTCTAATTATTAAAATTCATCAAGTAAAAAAAATGCACTGAATTACTAAGATAAATTAATAAAGTAATTAATTTAAAGAATCCTGAGGAGAGCCAGGGCTTTGCCACACTATGCACGGTTTACAGTGAGAGAGCCCTTGCAACTCTCTCTTCTCTACTCTCTCCTCTCTTATTTGCTAGATTATAAACATTTCTTCTACATGCAAAGATCCTCTGACTCCACAATTGTATTTGATACTTACCTTCTTTCACCTGGATATTTATAGTGTCTCCTAAAGATAAGCAATGATGTTATATTTCGCCAAAGGTGTTCACTTCCCATGAATGTGAATTTCTCTGGCATGATAATTCTTTCAAATTTCAAATGTAAATGAGAGTTATCTGAAAAATAATCCACAAAACACCTCCTGTCATTCTGAGGCTTTTCTACTTTCATGTGTTAATGGATTGATACATTTGCTGTGGAGGCAAGGAAATAGATGTTTCTTTATAGTGTTTGCCTCCCACCTAAAATCATGCAGGTCTGGAAAATCGCACCTACCTATAGCAGCAAACCTGAGTAAATATTACCAGGAGTCTTAATTGTCCGCATGTACAATGTTTGATGTATATACTTTATGTCATAATTAGTAGGTACAGAAGTATAAAATGTTATACAATACAGTCAGTGAAGCAAAATGTTCACTCAAAATGCAAACTTTGAGAGATTAGAAATGGAAAGACTAAGCAAATTTTTGCAATGTTCCTTTCAGTACGAGTTCTCTATTAGGCAGAACTGTTTTAGTTACTGGTGTCAGAAACTCAATTCCAATTAAAACAAAAACTGAAATCTACTCGCTTGTAAAACTGGGAAAGGTCAGGGGTGACATGGGCATCAGGGACCATGAATTAAATGAGTAACTATGGTGTTATTTGAATTTGCTCACCTCCTGGCTGTTTTTCTCTGCATGGGGAGCTGACAACCTCGCAGAAGTCACCAGGAAAGCTCCCGTTTTTCAAGCGTTTACCATTCAGAAATTTAGGGAAATTCATTAATATAAATTGGCAATGATATTAGATGACCTTAATTTTGAAGGCAAATAAAAGGTTTTTGGAGAATGCTGTTGCATTGCTGCAGGGAATATAAATTGGTCTAACCACTTTGTAAAACTATTTGGCAGTATTTACTAAAGCAAAATACACATGTAGTCTACAGCCCAGCAATTCCATTCCTGGGTATGTTCCCAAAAGAACTGAATGTTTGTGTTTATAAAAAAGATATGTACAAGAATACTCATAGCAGCATTATACATAACAGTCTCCAAATGGAAATGAACCAGTTATCTACCAACAATAAAATGGATAAATTGTGTTATACCCATACAATGGAATACATACAATTTTGAAAAAGAAACAGCTAATGCTACACACAGCAAGATGAATGGATCTCATAAACACTGAGAAACTAGACACCAGAGAATACATATTATATTATTCTATTTATACAAAGTTCAAAAACAAGGAAAACTTAACTTATGATAATAGAGGTCAGAATATTAGTAACCTTTGCAGTTATTGAGTGGTGAAGGTATAAGTGATCTGATAGGGTGCTGGAAATGCTCCATAATAAAGAAGTGGTAAGTTATACGGGTATGTACATATACAAAACTTTATCAAACTTTGATGTACTTAATTGAAAATAAAATATACCTCACCAAAAGAAAATAAAATGGTGCTTAGAGCAATAAAAAAAAATGCCTGTGCTTGATATGCAGTTGTCTTCTGAGCATACACATAGTACTCATCTGAGTACATATCCAATTATGAAAAGTAAATTCCTAAAAAGTGACATTTAATGTAACTTGTATATGAAATATTTGGCTTTAAATACCTAATACATGTTTGAACATTCACATATTTTTCTTTATTGTATTCTTATTTCTTCTTTACAATCTGTCTTAAAATTCTAATAATTACGAGAGGCTGTTTCTATTGTTAGTTTTTCCTTCTGGTTTTTAATTATTTCCTCATGTGTTTGTTTGTTTACAACGTACTGATAATGTCCTTGAAACAATATGAATTGGAATCCTTTGAAGACTAGACTTCTCCAAAGAGGATTTGTGTCTGATAGCTTCAGGTGCCTGGAAGCATTAGCAACTCACTCTGACCCACCTCAAACCAAATTCAGAAGCTTGGGGTCCTGTAGACCACCTAGACAATGTGAACCAAGTCTGAAAATCTGTTCTAGAACAGACTATGACTCCAATTTCTTGGGAAAGTTTTTTTCCCCCCTTTTTTCTTTTCTCCAACCGACTTAAAACAACCCTATCCAAAGATACCAAGGGGTGGAAATGGGAATTGAGTATTAGTGAGGCTGAAGTGGGTTTAGTTGTATTTAGCTTTTTCTCACACTGCTAATAACATAAAGAACTGCCTGAGATAGGGTAATTTATAAAGAAAAGAGGTTTAATTGACTTACAGTTTTACATGGCTTGGGAGCCCTCAGGAAACTTGCAATCATGGCAGAAGGGAAGCAAACACGTCCTTCTTCACAAGGTGGCAGGAGAGAGAAGAGTGAGAAATGATGAAAGGGGAAGAGGTCTTATAAAACCATCGGATCTCATGAGAACTCACTATCACAAGAACAGCATGAGGGAAACTGCCCCCACAATCCAATCACCTCCTACCAGATCTCTCCCTAGACACATGGGTATTACAATTTGAGATGAGAGGACACAGAGTAAAACCATATCAGTTGTGGACTTTTACCCTGGGCATAACTCTGCTCTTTAAGGTCTGAGCTTAATATGGTGAGTCTCCTATTTGACTCCCCTTCTTGGGAGATCCCTTCATTTCTGTACCTGAAGTACAACAGAAGTAAACCCCAATTACACCTTACAGGCAGTTCCCTCAGAACAGAAACAGCTTTAGGCTCTGCTTACTTGTCTGGGTTCGTTTCCCTCTCTGTTTATTTACTATGTTGTCAGGTATTCTCAAGATGTTTTTCTATTTTAATTTTATCCAGCTCTTTTATTTCCTGTTACTAGAATCATTGGTCTGAATAACATAGCCCACAAATTATACTTGAATCTTTCATTTATTCTTACCAACGTTGGTATTTTTCTGACACAAAAAGAATTTCCAAAATTAGATCACATTTTGTGATTCTAAACTCAAAAAAATAGAAGGATCCTTCTTATTATAATGGAAAGAGAATATAACTCTTCCAGTTATCATGGAATTTCAGAATAAAGCCCCAATCCAAAGACAAGAGGTGACTGTTTCTTCCACATTCTGAAGAGAGGAACTGTGAATCCACCAGACACCTCCCCTCAAGCCTTGGTGAGAATCAACTGGTTCTTTGACCCTCCAAGCCCCTCCATTCCCATCCTATCTAGCCCTTCTAGGCAAAATACCAAGTATGTTGTAAGAGGGTCAGGGTGATAGTGACTGCTGGACCTTAGGGACGAGACTTTTGGATTTTGTCCTTTGTACTCATGGGGAAAGAAAGCTCTCTCCCTTCCAGACCAAATGACAGAGGCTCCTACAGAAATTTTAAGAAACCAGAGGTTTTAGCAATAAAGTACCCCAGCAGGATGAGAGTGAGCTGCAGAAGCTTAGAGTGGACCCAAATAGGGTGTTGTGAGAGAATCTGAGGGAGCCTTACATGAGTCCCCTGGAGTATAGAGGTCAACTTGAATATAGAGACCACCACCTGCCTCTCGCCTAAGTCAGAGCTTCTCACACTTTAATGTGCACATGAATCATCTGGGGATCATGGTAAAAAGCAGATTCTAATTTAGTGGGGCATGGGTGGAACCTGAGGTTCTTTTGCATTTCTAGCAAGGTTCCATGTGATGCTGCTGGTCCCTAGACCACACTTTGAGTAGCTATGGTCTATGGAATTCTGAAAGTGGGAGGCTGGCTGGAACAATCCTCCAAAGCAAGGTGGAAGAAAGAACAATAGTGCCCAGCAAGGGGCCATACTTCTAGCTCTTGGCATGGCCAAGATGTGTGACATTGCTCTTGTGCAAAATATAGGTCACAGAAGTAGCTAGGCTTGAGCTGGCTTGAATGTGACACCCAGAAGGATGGCCTGTAAGAGACAGAGGAATCCCAGTAGTAGGAGGTCGTGGAGCTTAGAGGGTCTTGGAAGAAGTTATCTGGAGAGCACAGAATCCACATTAGAATGGATTTGTGTCCAATAAAACCAAAACATAACCCACCAAACAGTCAATCCAAAGACACCTGCCATATCAAAGAACCACAATAACACCTGCTAACTAAAAATACTTTGGTTCCTTTTTCTCAAGTGTTCCATTTCCTCTAATCTTCCCTCCTCTTCCAACCAGGGAAAAAAGTGAAAGGGTGGGATGTGTGAAACGAGAGACCACACTGTCTTTCACACGAAAGGTGCCTGAGTTAAAGACCACAGGTTAGGACTGAGATGCAGGCAAAGGACTTAAACTGGCTTTGGGAGTAAAGTTTTCATCTGTATCAGAATGGACTTTTTAATACTTTAATCTTAATCACTGAAAGGACATTTTCTAATCCCTGAAAGTGACCAGAAAGTTTTGGGCTTTGCCCATGTTGGTGTCCATGGACCAGGATAAGAGATCTGATGACCAAAGAGAAAAGAATGGTGAGAAGAAAATCATGAACACATCCTGTATCCTTCATGAGGTTCAGCCCAGTCCATAAACCAATTCTATTCATACTTCATTGGTTCAATTTATGACCATTGTCTTAGCCAATTTGCTCACAAATCAGGGATTACCTGTATTTCAAATAATCACTGAATACCTCAAGAGGGAAGCATCTTTCTGAACAATTTCAGGTTTAAAAGAATCAAATCTTATTAAACCAATCAACATGACCCTAGGTTTTTAGTAAAGTGATAAATTGCTTTCATATTTTTTATTCATTTGTATCAAGTTACCTATATATTTATGCATGTAAAAATACGTAGTTCTTGTCACATTGTCAGAAGTGTCCAGATGGTTTGATGCCTTACATAGAAAGAAAATTAGCAGTTAACTTCTAAAGAGGGAATCCTCTGGGAACAGATCAAAAATAAGAATGTTGTGTTAAGGGAAATATTTTTAGCTAAGGACTAAACTGAAAATTAGAAGAGAAAAAGAAATTTAAAGGTGTTTTTCCCAAAATAAGCTGCAAAAGTCAACATCCTATGAAAACCAGTTCCTTACATTACAAATATGTACATTAATCAATTGAAAAATGGGCAATGATATGAGCAGGCAGCTCATAGAAGAGGAACTTACTAGTAATCAAGGAAGTGCAAACTTAAAAACACTGAGTGATAGCATTTAACCCTCTTCAGACATACAAAAAGTTAAAAGTTGACAATACCAAATGTTTGAGAAAATATGAAAATAAGAGAATTCCCATACACTGCTGTGGGAGTGCAAAGTAAGGCAACCACATAGAATTTGGCAAAAAATCTAGGTAAGGATATACACACCCTCCTACATAGCAACTCCACTTTCAGCATACTATTGGGCATCTAAGCTTTTTACACATGCACTCCATAAAATAATTCTGGAAAACTATGCAGGCACTTGAAAATGTTTTCATTGATATATAATTTTTAATAATAAATGTAAATACTTGCAAAATATATAATTTTGAAATTCTTATAGTGACATTTAAAAAATAAAACTCCGATGCCATTCTTTCAAAAATGGTATCAGATAACCATTACCATCTATTTTTTAAAACACACAAGCAGCTTTTCTTTAACATTTGGAAACATTTACCTTGTTTACTTTTTTGTTTTGACTTGTATTTCCATTCCACTTTTTTACTGAAGTTTATATTAATATATTTTTATGCTTGAACATCTTTCATTGAACACTCTAACATATTGTTGTTACAGAAATGTGTATGTAATGAAAAACTGAAAAAATATTTTTCTTATGACTTTAAGATGGTGAGGATTAAAAATTTTTTCTTTATTTAAAAATTATTACCATTTTAAATGGTAATTTAAATATTAGCAATTCCTCTTTAATTACTACTAAACTACTGTTGATCAAAAGCTAAATGTATTGCAAAGTTTGATAAGCAATTATTAAATGTAAAATTTTATTGGGAATGCATCTTTTAATGAAATTAATGAGAATTTTTCTTTCATTTAGTTTATATATCCAGAGATGAATACTGTTTACTGCTAAAATGAAACAGGGATCACTGTAAGTTAACAGCCAAATAAATGGAAGCAGGCTACTAGTAGTACAAGGCTTACCAACAGTATATTAATGATGAAGTGCATTTTTTACAGTAAAATCCATGACATATACCTGTTAAGTTATATAAATTTAATAAATACATAAGAATGAACCAATGAGTGAAGAATTGGTTGACGGGTAACAGTGAGCAGGAACACTGAGTCCAAATAAAAAGTGTATATAGATTTATAGCATCCAGTAATTTTGTCAAAGGAATGGAAACCTTTCTAAGCCTGAATAAATGTTCAAGAAAATATAAAACACTAATTTATTTTTAACATATGTTTACTTTACTTAAAAGTGTAATATTGATGTACATAAGACAAATATGGACTAAGTTTTTACCTTCTCCCTTCTCAGAGATCAGACGAGATCGGGTGTGTTCAGGGTGGTATGGCTGTGGACGACTCCTCCCTTCTCAAACTTGCAAATAATGCAGGTGAGCCCAGTGAACAGGAGCGGTCACCAAAGTCTTTCTCCTTTCTCAGAATGAAAAATCCAGAATGTTCTTCTCAACAGATGGGTGTTTCCCAGATTGCCTTTTGCAACTCCTAAATATACTTACATGGGTAAATACCAAAATTTTGTCACGAGTTCACTGTCTCAGTGCAATATAATACAGAGCCCTCTAAATTTCTTACCTGTTTTGCTCTCAAAGGACTCCCTACTCAGAAATGATGTGTACTTTAACAATCAGGAGAACTAATAAAAGATATCATTAAACAAAAAACAGCCTACCAACCCACTCTACAATACACTGAATTCAGATCATCCCATCATTGTTCAAAAGACCATTTCTAACTCCACTAGGGTTGCCAGATTTAAAAAAACTCACGCACACACATACAAATATACATGATGCCCAGTTAAATTCAAATTTCAGTAAATGACAAATAATTTTCTAATGTATGTACGGGAGAAGAAGATGGCGAATAAGAAAGTGGGAACTTGCATGTGGCTCTCAGGCTGTCAACATTAGGATCTGAAAACGGATTGCTTTAACAACTATTCATGTTGAAAAAGCCTCTATGTTTGTGTGTGCATGCACACGTGCAGGTAGGTGCTCTCAGATGTTTGTGTGTGCAAGCATGTGAGTGCATGTTGGCAGGGGGGCATTGGTTCAGTGTATTTACCCTAATTTGAATGCCAATGTCCTGGAAGGGGCAGGGCTTCCCAACAGGTCTGCATTAAATGGGCACATGGGTTGTGATTTATGCCACAAGATACTGACCTCCTTAACCCTTAGGACAACCCTGGCTTAGTGGCACAGTGACATCTGGCTGGGTAATCCAAGTGAAAAAGGTTGGGAAGCCCCATGTGGAAGCCATTCTCACTAACATGCAAAGTGACACATCCATAAATGCTCACAGCAGCATTCTTTATAATTAAAAAAAAAAAACTGGAAATAAAATATCCACAAGAGGAAAAATGGATGAATGAATTGCAGTATATTCAATTAACCACATATTACAGTCAATTAAAATTGATGAACTTGATCCACATCTCCCAATATAAAGAGATCTCAAAATCTTAGCACTGAGAAAAAAAAAGCAGGTTGCAGGAAAACGCACACAATATTGCAGTATGTGTAAAATGTACACAGTTATATAAGGTTTTGAAAGACAAAAATATTGTATATTAAAAGCATTCAAGCATTGATTAGAAGAGTGCACAGTAACTTCAGAGAAGTGTCTGCCCCTGAAGGAAGAAAGGACATTGAGGAGAAGGGGTAAGAAAGCTGGCAGCAGATATCATTCAGACATCAGTGCATCAGACTTTGCTCTCACTTCTTTACATTTTTATTCATTTAATCCTCTCAACAACTCTATGAGATACTAGATAGTACTATCTCCATTTTGCAGGTTAAGTATCTGAAGCCCAAAAACAGACAGATTAGGAAATTTGTCCAAGGTCACACAGTTTCATAAAGGGCACAAAATGGGTTATAAATTGTACATTTAAAATTTTCTTTTATTAAAATAATTTGAAGTAAATTTGATAAAATGGTAATGCAACAGATGAATGGGTCTTACACACTTTACCTGTTGCCATTTGTTTGAAATACCAAATTTAAAAGCTCTGCTTTATTCTTTCATAAGTTCAAATTTGTCTAATAAGATCACTCTCAAATTCCGGTTATGGTTTCCTTAAAAAACATACATCTTTTCCTTAACTGTCCTAATAGTAGACAAAAAAATACATTAGGATCATTTTTAATGTTTGGTGAAATGGAAATAAAAACATTTTATCTGGTTTTTATTAGACAATTTTGCTGTAAAGCTGCATGCCACACTAGAATTTATGTTATAATACTTAAGAAATTATTTTTGTCCAAAAAATTTGTACTCTGCATGATCCAAATGGATGGGTGGAAACTAGGCCAAATTTTCCTTAATTGATTGAATTAAGTAAACTTTTTTACAGAGAAGTTAAACGCCAATATGTAAAAGCTTGCTGCAATTAAAATTTTAAGAGCCAAGAGAATAAGTAATTTGAAGAGTAATCTCTGATTTATGTGCCCAGGAAGAATTTCAGGTATTAATTTTATCTCCACACCCAAAATATCTTCTAATATTTCATGCAAAGCTGTTTATGAGGAAGTTGATGGAACAATGAGGATGACTCTACACATTCTTCACTGGAATTGCTCTCTGGGGCTGGGAGAGCAGCCGCTGCCTCACAGAAGCAGATCCCCACAAAGACCAGGAGCTGGAGGCAACTGGCCAAAACTTCCTGACAAATCTCAGCTGTTACCTAATTACCTTCATTTGTTTTTGCTTCAAAAAGCTACGGAATTCCCTCAGTTCTCTGCTGTAATGTTGGCAGAAAACAGACCTGGCTCAAGTCATGTAGGTAAGTTTGGATAACAGCAGACTTTCAGCTTCTGGGGCCCCTGGGAGGTCTGTAATTTAACAACTCTAGGATTTACGGAATCCTAGTCAAGGAGGAACACACTTTGAGTTGCTCTCTTCACCTCCAAATTGTCCCACTGTGAGAAGTTTCCATCAATACTCTTTGGGTTCAGACACTGATCCAGGAAGTTGCTTGCCTCAATGTAATGATATGCCATGTAAGAAGTGTACATTGCACCTGAATGGATTTGTGTATTTGATTAATTGGCATTTAAGAGATAGCAGAAGATAGAATGGAACACAGGGAAGGTAAGTTTTAATGAGGAAAGTATAGAAACGTACACATTATAGGGCAATAGCAGTTAGGGGAGGTTATTAGGGTTTTCCAGAGAAACAGAACCAATATATGAAAAGGGAGGAGACTGAGAGATTTATTTTGAAGAACTGGCTCAAATGATTGTGAAAGCTAAGAAGTCCCATGATCTGTAATTTGTAAGCAGGAGACCCAGGAAAGCCAGTGGTGTAGTTCAGTAGGAGGCCAAAGGTCTAAGAACCGGTGTGCTGACAGTCCCCATCCCAGGGCAGGAGAAACAGTCAGACACAAAGCATATTTTCCCTTCCTCCATCTTCTTTGCTCTATTCACGTCCTCAAGAGATTGGATGATGCTCATCCACACAGAAATGGGCAATCCACTTTACTCAGTGAACTGATTGAAATACTAACCTTATCCAGACATACCCCATAGACATACCCAGAAATAATGTTTAGACAAATATATGGGTACCCCATGATCCAATGAAGATGATGCATAAAATGAACTATCACAGGCAGACTGCAAAAGAAATGCATAACCAGAAAGATGCATCAAGATACCCAGGAAATGGAAAAACCCAAGAATAGGATGAGGAAACAAGAATCATAATCTTTGTTCCCTTCACAATGATCTAGGATTTGACCATGAACTTGGTCACTCCATCATACTTACTGTAATAAAGAAGATATCTGAACACCCTAAAGTGAGTCTCCTCAGAGTTCAGTTGCAGATTTCCAGGTCCACAAACTAGTCAGTAACCACTGAGATGTATTTTGCAGAATAGAAGGAAGAGTATAATGAAAAGTATAGGCTGGGCATGGTGGCTCACACACGCAATCCCAGTACTTTGGGAGGCTGAGGTAAAAGGATTGCTTGAGGCCAGGAGTTTGAGACCAGCCTAGGTAACATGGTGAGACCACCTCCCCATCTCTACAAAAATATTTTTAAAACATTTTAAATAATAAAAAAGTATAACAATGAAAAGTGCATATCAGCTGAGCTCAATCTTTCTACTTACAAGTTAATGTCATGAGCTCCTTTAGCCTCAGTTCCTTCACCCATAAAATAGAGGTAACAATTTTGGGGTTGTTGTGAAGACTATCAGAATGACTGATGAGTAATAAACAATAAATGTGAAATGCTATTAATCATTGCCATGATATATACATACATACACATATAAAATGGTGAAAGTGTACTCCTTGGCCAATGTCAATAGCTCACACTCAATGGCTAATATTCAATACATATTTTACAAACATCTAATATTTGTTTGGTTGACAAACATTTGATCACCTTCTTGGCTATGAGGAGACAATTGTGATGCACTGATTCTCATTTGACCCTGTGCTGGTGTCAATATTAATTAACTATAAGAGGGGTTCATTGACAAATACAAAAATACAGTTAAATAGTAGAACTAAGATCTAGTGTTTGGTAGTACAATAGGGTGACTACAGTTAATAACTGTACATTTCAAAATAACTAGAGGAGATTTGGAATGTTCTCAACACAAATTATAAATGTTTGAGGTGATGGATATCCCAATTACCCTAATTTGACCATTATGCTTATATGAAAGTATCACATGTGCCCTGTAAATATGTACAACTATTATGTACTCATAACAATTGAATATAAAATAAACTTCATTAACATAAAAAAATCACTCAATCATGTGGGAATTTGCCAGCTCAGGTCTCGTCATAAATTTAACATAGTTGCTGCCCTGGCATCCATTTTTAGCTTTGACATAAGTTATCTGAAACCTAGTCATAACCCATCACCACTGGCCTAGTGAAAACTTCCCCGCCCCGTGTGGAACTGCTGACCACACAAAACCTAACTGTAACTGGAGTCATATAAATAAGTTGCCACCCCCTAATTTTTCAAATGTTTTCTTGAAACTAGCCAATCCACTATCCCCACAGGAAAGCATAAGGGATAACCATGGACGTTAATAAAGACAAAATCCACAGACCCTCTCTACGCCTAGCCCCCCAGTTGCTGGTTAAGTTCCCTGTGACCTCCAGACTTCCCATGGGCCTCTTGTCAGCACCCGTAATTCTCTGGGTCCTGTGAGTCATAATTTTTTGCTTCACGCATTTTGGTTTCACCTCCTCATTGTGCCTCACTTGACCAACACACTTTAACCTAACTTTTCCCTGGTCAGGGCTCTTCTAGAGAGTGGCTATCTCAGTTGATGGACACTCTTAAAAGAGGCCTTAAGACCAAATGAGAAAGAAACCATAACAATAGATGTCACTTAAACATCTATATGTCTTTAAATACCATATTTGCGAACTATCTAAGGCAATCTGTGAATTATTTTCCTCTTTGATATCAACAGTAAGTACTGAGCACTAAAGGGTATGTAAGAGAGAGCTTGTGAACAAACAGTGCATTTCTTTGGCAAGATTCTAAACCATATACTAATGATTTGGATATTCTTCCATACTGAACATGCTTTTCCTTACTAATAGCACACAGAACTGGCTAGGTAATTCAGTATGCCAGCACATTTGGGAATAGCAATTTTGAACTGTGGAGCCCAGACAAGCTGTACCAGAATCACCTGTTAGGCTGGTGAAAAGTCCTCTTCCCTCTGCATCTCCCCACCCCAAACCCTGCACCAGATACAACATACAAGAGTCTTTTGAAATGGGGCCCAGGAATCTTCATTTTAACAAGCTCCCTGGATATTTCTTAATCAGAGTGAAGTTTGGAAAACTGGGCTTAAGATATATGTTGTGATTACTTGTTAGTAACTTTTCAATATCACAACCTTTTGCCTTCAAACTGTTGGGGACACCTTCTCAAGAAATGTAGTCTTTCTCTTTGCTTTAAGAAAAATTTCATTAATATGGCCAGTCTAAAAATACCTTTCAAAGCATTCATATCAGCATTATGGATAAAATTTAATTGTAGATAACTAAAAAGGAACAACACAAGAAGAAAAAGTTTCTGTTGTTCACAGGCTCTGGTTCCTGACTGTTTCAGAGCACAAACTGAAGCAGGTGGCTTCTCTGCATCAGTACTTCAGGTGTAGTTCTCAGGAACAAGAGGTTCCTTGTAGGTCTTCACCCTTCCTATCAGGATGCTCTCCCTGTATTGCTGTCCTCACAGTGAGCCTTGCAACTTAGTGCCATGTACATGCCATGATCGTGCGACAGTAATTTCTCACCTGGGTAACTGCTCACTTTCAGTGAACAATGATCAGTTTTTGTTGTTGTTTCTTCATGTTATATTTGTTCTGAATATATTTATTGAAATGTACTTTTATGTCTTTTATATCTTTTGCATGTTTTTGCACTTCACTTTTTTTTGCCTCAACATACTTCAACAAAATTTTTTTGCTCAATGCATTTTTCTTTTTTTTTTTTGAATGGAGTTTCACTCTTGTTGCCCAGCCTGGGGTGCAATGGCGTGATCTCAGCTCACCGCAACCTCCGCCTCCCAGGTTCAAGCGATTCTCCCGCCTCAGCCTACCAGGTAGCTAGCATTACAGGCATGTGCCACTATGCCCAGCTAATTTTTTTATTTTTAGTAGAGACGGGGTTTCATCATCTTGGCCAGCCTAGTCTTGAACTCCTGACCTTGTGAGCCACCCGCCTTGGCCTCCCATAGTGCTGGGATTACAGGCGTGAGCCACCGAGCCTGGTTGCATTTTTCTTATAACTCGTTTTTATTACATTTTAAAATGCATAGCTATGTGACAGATTTTAAAAATTATTTCTTCACCAAATATTAAATATATAGAGCAAAGCACTGCTCTATATATTATACTCCTTTAAACAAATTCAGACAAAACACAGCTCCAGTGTTTTAGTGTTTTCTCACCTACAAAAGAGTAGAGGGTTGTATTAGATCATCCATGAGATTCTCCAGTTCTGCTATTGTCTGTGGATATGGTTAGAGCTCATTTTTCCTACAAGTGGATCATGCAATTTGTGAATTATCCATAACAAACTTTTATATGTACAGTTGACTTTCTGCTGCCTCTCATTATAACTCTGAACCACGTCCTACTGTGAGATTCTGTGGGTTTAAAGAATACAGAACATTTTAATAATAGCCCAATCAAAATGTAATTAGGAAAAGGTAATTTTGCACCAAAATACCACATCAAAGATAAATTCCAGATATTTCTTATCATCTGCTATTTTAGATTACCATTTTCCCCTCCACTAGTACAGGTATAATTCTTTCATCTTGGCTTTTTTAAAGTGCCAAAGACTCAACAGAACTGTTAGCTGCAAATCTGCTTCTGATACATGTCAACCTCTCTCACTTTATGTTTCATATCAGCCATAGTAAATTTTCATTTACATTTTTATTGATGACCACATCATATCTCTTTAACGTGAGCTGCAGAAGCAGGTTTTCTTTTTTAAAAAAATGTATTTAACCAGCAGAAACTTAGAAAACAAAGTATTTTAAATTAATACATTATATTCCTTTTTCACAGAACATGTAGACAAAACAAATCTAAAGGGTGATCCAACTAAACAAATTTCTGTCTCTGGGGGCTAGAACCTCTGAGTTAGTTCTCAAAGTCTTCATGTTCCACATTCAGTACCTAACAAGATATTCCTCACTGTAAGCTTAAAGTAAGCAATGACATTACAATATGTATTACTCTGAGTGTTTTCAAAACATGCTGACCCTCTGAAAGTTTCCAAATGGCTTCTTTGTGTGCTGTTACAGACCATCTGGCTAGCTGCAGATAAACAAGTTTCAACATATGGGCCATAGCACATACATGGCTCCACTCCACTAGTGCAGAAAATTAAGAAAAGGATGCTCTCATGATATGAGTAACTAACTCATGCAAGAGAAGCAGGACCATGTAGTGGAGGGCCTGACCTAAGGAGCATACAGAATAGCTGAATTCCAGTTCCTTCTCTTCCATTCACTGAGCATGTCACTTGATCACAGCAAGTCTTCTCTGTTTCCTCATAGAAACGTTTTTTAAAGGTGCCAGTGAACTCTTGCCTCTCTCTCCTTCCCGCCTTCCCTCCCATTAAGACATACCTATTATGGACCTAACATATATGTGCTACCAGGATGGTGCTAGGTAATGGGCATATTGCTGAGAAAAACAGACATGGTCCCTACCCTTGAAGATTTACTGGATAATAATGAAAACATACATCAAATAAATGAGATCAGGAAGAATATTGCAGACCAAGAGGGAAAGCATGTGTGAAGGTCCTGAGATCAGAAGGAGCATGAACAATTTTTTTAAACTCCAATATTTAGAAACATTTACAGCCATTAAATTGAAAACTCAATTGACAATCAAAATGCTGAAAGGGAAATTCCCACTATCTCCAGATGATAATTCAGACAATTATCATATCAGCATAAACTATTCAAAAAATTGCACGCATTTTCTATTCAATTCCATTCATATTGTTGACCTACTGCCTGCAATCAATGAACCTAATAAAACTACACAAAAATATGATCATCAAATACATGCACAAACATATCAAGCCCATGACAACATGATCAATGCTTTCAGTTACGAAACAGTTGCTAAGAAACCTAGGAATGCTGAGCGTCTCCTACTTAATATTTACAGAATAAAACTAAATGCTAAGGCAACAGTGATTCAGTTACCTCTTACAAGTGAGCGCTTTACTTCTCAAGCATGGTTTCCCAATACTCAGCCTTGCCAGAAAATGACAGCTGATACCCTGTGAGTGAGAAGAGGAATAGTCATTCTTGCTTGAACAGTCATTATATACAAAATGTTCGTTTCAATGAGTTTTCCCAATTCTTAGTTAAAACAAAAGCTGTGTCTTTGGCACAAATTATGTCATATGTGAAATTGTATTAATGATTTATTTTTCTCATTCCCTTTCCATTTCTATTTTTTCCTTTCATTTAGCTGCCATATATTTAAAGCACAGTATACACAGGAAGCTCAGCCTCTGTAGCTAGAATGAAACAGAGAGTTCAATAATCGGGCATTCATGTCAGGCAAGATAAAGAGCCAATTTGAATCATGAAGGTCTTAATAAAAAATTAAACAACACATTTGAAAACCTGAATCAATCCAGCTAACCATAGTGCCCTGTCTTACACTACAGGAAAGAAAAATGCCACTCCCTAAAACGTGCTATAGCACTTACTATACTATATTGTGACAAACCGAGACATGTCTGCCTTCTACCTGATGGCAAACTCCTTAAAAGCAAGGACTGTGCCATACCCATCTTTGTCCCCTCAATGCCTGCAGAGCTGAATGTGGCAGGAGCCCAAACAATGCTCATTAATCAAATCAACTAATGAACAGTCATTGTTTTAAAAATAAAAAGTCACTAAGTGAATGAATCCTCACAGTGAACTGTGATTAAATCCAGAGCTGTCTTTGCTACATGTTTGGATTTTAGCAAACGTGTAAAGTGTTTGCCCTTCAGTCATTCAGCAGACAGCAATATGTATAACATAAGACCTTTAATTAAAAATCTTTACTTACATTGCTTTATTTCAGCTACAAATAAACTTTATTTGATGTAATGTAATAAAACATTTTCAAGTTTAACAATATGTATCTGACCATAAATAATCATTTAAATTATGAATATAAGTATATACGGTCACTTTAGCAAATCTGCGGTTCAGGAATTTACACAAGCTTTGTCTGAAAGGACAGTGCCCTCCTCCCCTTTCAGGAAAGGCAGCCCTTCCCCATGTCTGGTAAGAAGCAATGTCAATGGGAGTTAGAAGAAGTCCATAATCCATGTTGGAATTCCACTTTATCCTGTGAGAGGACAGCTTGCTTTATTGTAGGAAAATAATATTCTCTTTCAGTTCTCTCTTATCAAATAAAGAATTGCATTCATTTCTCCCCTTCTAGGTACAGGTACTCATCTATTCTCATCTACTGTCCTTCTGTCTCCTTAGTGCCATTTAAAAATATATATATCCACAAAGAGACCTTTTCTATTTCTTTACCTGCCCTTCATGTCTACCATGTTTTTGGTGGGTGGGGGTGGGAATCAGGGGACAGAATTGCTTAGGCACACATTTGATTTAAGATACAAAGAACACAAAAACAAATTCTCTAGAAGGAACAAACTGGTGTTCTGAAGCATTTCCCAGGAGTGGTCCAGGTGACCTCGCTTCACACAATTTGGTTTAATACAATGCAGCTCAACAAGAATGAACACGTTTATGCCTCATCTCCAGAAGCATCACAACCTTTCATGGAAAAACCCATTATTCCTACGCTTCTTCCACATAACATACAGTTATAGAGCAGCCCATGGGTGGGCCCACTGCACCCTTGCAGAAAATAAGAGTCAAAAACATGCCAATAATCATGTTAATTACAATGCAGTTGGGTACCACTTGAGCTTCACTAAGATAAAAATCCTCCCAGAAGACATGCCCCTCACCTCTCAGGACCCTTCAGAGCACAAGAAAAAGCTTTGCTCAGGCTGTATGCTTCTCTCCATCTTGTTCCTGAGTTATACCATAATAAGTGAGTTAACAAGAAAAGTACATTGGTGGGGAAATCACAGAGACCCTGCAGAAAAGCCAAACTATTTGACAGAAGCTTGAAACAAACACCGCTCTGGGAAATCATTTGTATTAGCTGATGACTGGATTCTGTTTTCTAACATGGACATGCAACATATTCAACACTACGCTCACCGCAGTTTGCTTGGAAAACCCTTCTGTCATACAACAAAATACATTCTGTCTCATGAATGATTCCTGCATATTCACCACAATGCCTAGACTCAGAAGCATGGGAAGTGTGCATTGGAACATTCTCCCACTTGCATGGATTTGGACATATGCAAAGCACCAGAAACTGCTTCCTTTCTGGAACTCAGTTCTGTCAGTGTGCTTACTGCTGAGATGATCTGCTATCTTAAACTGAGAACACACAATAGCACTGATCCACAGAAAAAAGGAGAGGTCACCATCTCCCTTGTAAGATAGTGTGTACAACAGATCACCCTGTTTGTCATGTTTCAGCCATCGCAAAAAAGGACAGAAGCCGCATTCCATTCTGCAGTCTCAGCAAATGACTTCCTTCTGTTTCCACCTCTATTTTGCCTTGTTTATTTCATCTCCATTGTTCAGCTTTTGATCATGAATCATGACCTTTTTTTCTACAGTAGTCAGTGGTTTGTCTAAAAAAAGAGAGAGAGAGAAATAGGAAAATGATTTAGCAGAACCGTAAATGTGAGTTTTCATTTTATGGTGGGTGGACTTAATTTTTACAGCAGTCAGTACTTTGAATCATTTGTGGCTTCTAAGGGATATGAGTATCCTTAAAGGGAAAGAAAAAGTACTGTGACTCTTTTCATAAATTTCATAACTTCTACAAGTTGCCAAGACTTTAATATATTTGCAAATCAGCTCCAAATAACCCATTTGGAAATTCACTTTTTAAATACAGCTATAGCCAAAAATGACTTTGCTCTCAAAAATCCTTGCAAAATACTATTGTACTCACTCTACTTGAAAAGAATAATGACTAAATAATGATTACCAGTGAGAAGTGTTCTCGCCCTCAAACCTAGGGATGTATGTTATTGTAAGGGATGTGTGCAGAGACGAAGAAACTTCACTTCTCTCCCTTGTTCCTAGATGCACAGAAGTGGCATTAGTGACATAGAAGTGTTAGTCATTGGCTGAGAAAAAGTCCCTTTCTCCTTGTGTAAAGCCACTCTCCCCTAACTCTGCACTTCCACAGTCCTCGACTTACCACACTACATCATGTGCTTAAGGGTTAAGTCTATGAGGACCCAGGAACTGGGACTGTGCACCCAACCTCAGAGTACCCATCCCGTCTAAAGCACCCCCGACCCTGCCATTTGGCTGTCTTGCCTGCAGTCCTGCTCCTCCTTCTTCAAGGTCCCCCTCTCAGCCCAGCCCTTCAGATGGGTGATCAATAGATGGATTTTGCTGGAGACATGGCTTCTGGCTTTGCCCCTCAGCCTCACACAGTAACAGTTGAGGCCAAGTGCTGCACCTCAGCCCACACCCAGTACTCTAGGCTCCTAGGTATCTGAAGGGGGAACTGGCAACCATCTGTGCTCCACAGACACATTCCTAGCCCAGGACCTCTGTCTCTTCCCAGCACAGCAGAGACCATACTTTCTCTTCAGCTCAGCATTGCTCTGCTCACACAGTTCACGTTCTGAATTCCTCCAGACCACAGCACTATCTCCAAAGTCTCCCTTTCCTTGCTACCCACCTGCTAACCAATTATGATGGTCTGAAGATTGCACCACCCACACAGACACCCATGGCCTCTTTCCTGGTCTCAATAGCATCCTCCTCATGCAGGCCCTCCTGTCATGAGACTCCACTCTTACATCAGTCTCCTAACCTATCTCCTTTCTCCTACTGTGAAGCCTTCCATACATCATTTATAGTGCATCTCTGGCTTCATACCTGCTCAAAAGCCTTCATCTCTCTCCCTCACCCCTGCCCACCTAGCCCTCCATGCTGACCATAGGCTACCCAGCTTCCCCGTACTGCTAAAGACATGCCCCAAACTTCTTGTGTACCTCTATCAACATCTGTGCCCCTCTGTCCATGCTGTCCCCTCTGCCTTGAGCAGCCACCACTCCACCTCCACCCCTATTATGCCTTCTTGTTAAAATCCTACTCTTTCTTCAAGACCCACCTCAAATATCCCCCTGTTCTTGATTTCCACCATGGATATTTTCTTCCTAAGAATGCCCCTCAAGACTTACTTTTCTTCTGTATTCCTCTGTACTGCTTGATTTTATGTTGTGCTATGTGTATTTATTATCTACTAATAGAAGAAAAATATATAAATATTAGAAAAAGCAAGGGAGGGCAATCACCTGCCTTCCTTACTTTAAAGAGATGTTGCAAAGTTAAAATGTAGGCAATTGCAAAGCATGAAGCAAATAAGCTATTATTACTAATTGATGATATAGTGAAAATAAAATGATGACTTAATGAAAATAAATCATCTATGGGGAAGAAAAGTCCATGAAATAGCAAACTTTTTGTTTGTTTCTGCCTATAAGGTACCATCCCATCACAGACACCCCAGGGTTTCAGAAGCCCTGATGCTTCTTCCCAATTTCCTCTGGGATCTGTTTTGTTTTGTTATTTATTTATTTATTTATTTATTTATTTATTCATTCATTCATTCATTCAATTACTGGTTACCACAAAGAAAGGTTAGCTTCAAGACAAACCCTGGAGCACTGTATTGGCAGAATTCATGGCAGAAACGCCAGGTTACTCTGCTACGAGTCACCACTAGAAACCCCTGCAATTGACAGGGATTATAAGAGGCCCTTTGATAACGACGACAATAAAATCACCAGGAAAAAAAAAAGAGCAGGAAAGGAAAAGCTACTTTAAAACAATTTCATGGCATTCTTTTATATGGAAGTATTTTAGAAAGTGTTGTTCAATATTATTCATAAATGATGTCAACAAAATTCATCAAAACATGATACTTAAAAGCAATTTATGACAATTCAAAGCAAATTCATGAGTAATCAAATTAAATAAAAAAACAAGAATCCCTGATTATATCACATTATCACACTTGGTTTGATATTACCAATCTTTGAATATTTGTGAAAAGGATTAAAATTGAGAGCAGTAAATTAAAATTACCAATGCAAAAGTATTCACGGCATTTTCTCCCCTCTATTCACTCCATTACCCCAGGGAAAATTCTTGGGTGCCTACTGAACTCCTGAGGTTCTGGTTATGCTGATCAAGAAAACGGGGAAAATGGATAAATATTTGGGAGTAGGAACACAGTCTCATAGGCTTACACAGGAAAGAAAAAACTACTTGTAGGAAAATATGTAGAGCCAAGAAGGCAGAGCAAGGTGAAAAGGTAAGAGAGACTAGAAGCCCAGAAGTAGACGGGAGGAAAAGGGCTGGAGAAAGCCCAGAGTCTGTAGGGTGGCCATAAGATGAGAGAGAGGGGCATGGGGAGCAACGGGTTCTGATTACAAGTCTCCTACTAGCCACCACCGCTTCTACAGCCACCCCAGCCCACTAGATTAAAAGCTTCCAGAGACTACAACTGTCACTTACTCATCTTTCTACCCTACCATGCTTGGTGCCATGCCTTGTATATAGCAGGCCCTCAAATGTTTCTGGGAAAAACAAGCCAATGAGGAGACTCCTTACATCCATTTTCTACCTTCTGAGTTATCCACACAGTGCCACTGAATAAGTCTTGACCATTTTGATGACTCCATTCTCCTACCTGCAGATTCACTGATAGCTTACTACTATTTACACCAGAGTCTCCCAACTTTACCATTAAGGACTAGGTACTTCTTTACTTCTTTGTTGTCGGGGGTGCTGGCCTGTATACTGTAAAATCCTTAACAGCAGCCCTGGCCTCTATCCAGTAGGTGCCAGTAGTGTCCCACCCCAATTTGTGACAACCGAAAATGCCTCCAGAAATTGCCAAATGTCTCCAGCGAGTTGGGATGGGAGGCAAAACTACTCCTGATTAGAACCATTTGTCAATATTAAAAGTCCAAATTATTGGAGCTGTCACAGAAGATCCTTTATAATTTCATCTCAAACTACTTTTCTGCTTTGATCTCCAACAGTTCCTGCACCCAAATGCTTAGCTTCAGCCAGATGGTCTTTTGATAAGCTCCCACACTGGTGCCCTTACAAAAAACGTCCTCTTCACCTGGAATACCATTTCTGCTCTCCTTTTGCTATAAATATTTTGACCATCTTCATATACACGCTTGAGCCCATGTCCTTCAGGAAGTCTTCTCTGATCAGAGTTAGTGTAAGCTCTGAGTTATTTTCCTTTCCTTTGAATCCTATAGCTTTTCCTCTGTCCACCTTTCCTTATTACAAAAAGGTTGAGTGTGCATATGTCTTAGCCTAGCCAGGCTGCTATAACAAAATACCATAAACTGGTAGCTTATAAACAACAGAAATTTATTTCTTATAGTTCTAGAGGCTGAGAAATCCAAGATTAAGGCACCAGAAGATCCCATGTCTGGTGAGGGCTCACTGTCTGCTTCATAGATGGTAACTTCCACCCTGCATCCTCGCATGGTAGAAGGTGTGAACAAGCTCCCTCAGGCCTCTTTTATAAGGGCACTAATCCCATTCATGAGGGCCCTGTCCTCAGGACCTAATTACCTTCTAAGAACCCACATTTTCATACCATTGCATTGGGAATTTTGTTTCAAAATATGAATTTTGCAGGAGAAACAAACATTCAGGCCATAGCAACATATGTCTGTTTGTGTAAGGTATGTCCAACAAAAATATATGCACAAGGATATGAAAGACATGTTTTCTGTATCTTCGTCAATGCGTAGAAGCTATATTAGAAATTTCCTATAGCTGATGGATATTTTTAGGCTAATCATCCTTAATGAAGTGAATATTCTGTAATTATAAATTTAAACTGAGAGAGATGTAAAGAGGATACAGCAGACTATGGCCTGTGGGTTAAATACAGCTGGAAGCCTCTTTTCATAAATAAAGTTTTATTGGTACACAGGCCTATCCATCTGTTTACTTATTCAGTGACAAAGGCTGAGATGAGTAGTTTCAATAGAGACCATATGGTTAGTAAAGCTTAAAATATTTACCACCAGGTCCTTCGCAGTTAAAGTTTGCTGACCCCTGTTTTAAGCTAACAGGAAAATAACACCCAAGCCTCCAGACTAGCTAAAGATACAAAGGCAAATATCTTTAGATTTAATGTTAGCGGATTTATTTTTATAAAAGGCACAGTAGCATAGAAGTTAAAAGCACTTTTGAACATAGACATCCTGGGCTCAAATCCAGCTCTATCACTCTCTGTATGACTGTGGGGAAATTATTTGACTTCTCCAAGCCCTTGTTTTGTTATTTTCAGAATGGAATTGAAGAAAATTAACTTATCATAAACTTTTGAGGATTAATTGATCAAATTCACCTAAAGTGCTCACCAAAGTACCTGAGAGTGAATCCTCAGCAGACCCATGTTATTGTATTAAATTGGAAAGCCTTTTTATGTTACAGTTTAAAGATTACTATTTTGTGATCTACCTGAATTATCTATGAGTAACTAAAATATTCAACAAAATTATCCTCAATTTCTTTGACCCTATAGGATGCATACAAATATAGCAGTTTCCTAGCTCATGGCTTTATCTGTTCTTTCCTAGTTTATACACTGGCTGCTTAACTGGAACTCCTGGCAAGGGAAACCCATCTTTCCCTTGTCCGCCCTCCTCACTACTGCCAGGGAGACCTTCCCAAATCACATCACTCATCATGTTACTCCTGAGAACTAAAACCAACATGCTTTCCTTTTCCTGTGCTAAACAATGCTGAAGCCAGGCAAAATAACCTAGCTATTTGTTCTAGAAAACAGTCTGTTTCACAAGGTAAGACTATATGTCCACTAAAATAGCCTGCTTATCAAGACTAATAGTTTGCTCATTAACACTCACTTCACAGTCCTCATCTAGCTGTACTTACCAGTCTAAAGCTATTATGTCATAAACTCTGCCTAATCCCCACCTTCAAATCACTCAGCACAAGCCCCAAAACTCTATCGATATTCTTGCCTTATTTCCTTCTTCTGAGAAACTACTAATACTGTCTAGGAGATGTCCACTTGTAGCACTGTAAGTCTAATAAACTTTACTTACTTAGAGTGACAAGTCATTCTCATTGTCTTCTCAGAGAGCTTATAGCTAGTCTCCAGCTCAAAAATATTCTGAGACTCTTCACTGCCTATAAACTGAAGTTACTTGACAAGTAGTATTGCATATCGTTTAATACAATCATCAGGGTGATTCACACCACAGCTACCACTACCATAGGTCAATTACTTTACATTCCTGAGCCTTAAGTTGTCCTTCTGAAAGGTGGTGGGGATGCTAGAAGCATCTATTCTGCAGGTAGCATGCTGTATAGCATGTAGCAGGTGTTCAATAATGGTTAGCAGTTATTACTTTTATTTATCATCTATTACATGTCAGGCACTGTACTAGATTCTGTGGAAAGAAATCTGATTAGGACATAGTTCCTTCTCTGAAGGAATTCAGAATCTGGTGGGAAAATCCAAGGGGTCAATTCAATGAACTCTTATAGGCATAGTAAGATCTCTGGGTTTGTTCATAGTACATGTTCTAGAACCTAAAATTACATTATTTTTTAATATTACTTTTTATATTGTGAACAATTTCATATATACAAAAGAGTATATAGAAGTAAACATGAATGCCTGTGAAGCTACACTCAGCTTAAGAATTAGCATAGCTGTAGTCTTGCGACTTTCGGTTGTAAGATAAAGACAGTCCAGTATAAGAAAAATGAGTAGCACTGGGATTCAGATGATGTGGGATCTAGACTTAGCTGTGACACTAGCTAAGTGTGAGATATCTCACTTTTCAACTCCCAGTTAGCTCTTCTGTCAAATGACAGGGCTGGACAAGATGATCGGGAAGGCCCCTCTCAGCTAACGTGGTCCCTGGTTCTCTAGTCTACTCCTCCCTGCCAGGCTCAGTGAAGACGGAGGCCTCCAACATTAATCTGCTCACTCTCTCACCAGCATCTTCCAATTTTTCATTCCAAGTTTCTTTTTCCCTTGGCTTTCAAACATGAAGGAATCTCCTCCACCTCAAATTTAAAACAAAGTCTTCATCTGACATGCTGACACGTCTAACTAGTATACTATCTCCTTCCTTCTTTACAATGCCAATTTTTTAACATGTGGGTCACTTCTGAAGTGTCAATTTCTCCATTACCATGAGATCCTTTTTCAGATCTCAAGACCTTATTGTAATTGCTTCCTTGAAAGTCACTAAGACTTCTTAGACAAATTCAACAACTCTTTATCAGTTCTCGCCTACCAAGATGGCCAGGAGCATTTCCTGAAAGCTCTTATGGCTCTTTTTATTTTATTTTTCAGAGGCGGGTCTTGCTCTGTCAACCAGGTTGGAGTGCAATGGCATGATCATAGCTCACTGCAACCTCCGACTCCTGGGCTCAAGCTATCCTCCAACCTCAGCCTCCCAAGTGCTTAGGAGTACAGAGGCGCTCCACCATGTCCAGCTCTCGTGGCTTTTAAAGACCTTGCCTCATCCTGACATCTCCCCACACCAACCACTCTTCTTTTTCCTGAGCTGCCTCCTTTCACCCCAGGTGAATGTAACTGCATACCGGAAGGATCATTGTGCCTCCTACCTCAAAAGAAGAATTTATCTGTGAAGGATGAGGTCATCAAAAAAGTTTTACCAGACAGAAGAATAATAACAACTAAAATAATAATGTTGCACAAATTCAGATGTAAGGACATAATCTGGATGTCATTTATGGAGAAAGAATGGAAAATATCATCTGCCTTGTTGTCAGTCACATCAGTTGCAATTCATCAGCAAATTAGTCTCATCTACCAATCTAACTAAGTATTTCTCTTCGGATTTTGGAATTTTACTGGGTGCAAGACTGGAGTCTATACTGTTGTCAATTCAACTCTGGTATGTTTAGTAAAAAGTAAGCTAGCTACTCATTCAGGAAGCTTTCTGTGATGTGCTTCAAAAAGCTACATAAAAGGGTTTGGGGGATAAAAGGAAAATAGCGATAAATGACCTTACAGCACAATCTCAGGTCTCTCTGGCCTCTCGGCAAGCTTCAGGGCTTCATGCATGCCTGCAGCCGAGAGCTTCCGGTTGATATTCCGGTACTGGCACTGGAGCAGGCTGCGATAGGTGGTCCTCAAGTCCCGGTTGAAGAAGGCATATATAAAAGGGTTAATGAGAGAGTTTGCATAGCCTAGCCACAGAAATGTCCTCTCCACCCACAGTGGGATGCAGCTGCAGGCAGTGCCACAGATGAAGGGTCTGGCTGTCGAGAGGAGGAAAAAGGGCAGCCAGCACACGGTAAAGGCCCCGACGATGATCCCCAGGGTGGTGGCTGCTTTCTGTTCCCGCTTAAAGATGGAGATGTTTTTCCTTTCATGCTTGAGGAGTCTTGAAAGGTTTGCACACTCTTCCACCTCCTTCTGGAGCTTCACTATGCCATTCAGGGCAATGACGCTGTCTGGCTCCACTCGAGGGAAGCCAGGGAACTTGTGTTTGGCAGCGCTCTTCCTGGCAGCCTTGTAAATCTGGTAGTACATGAAAAGCATGACGGACATGGGGATATAAAATGCCACTGCAGTAGAGTAAATTGTGTAGCCAAAGTCCTGGCTGATCAAGCACACCTTATCATCATTTACATTCTGAGCCCATCCGAAGAGCGGAGGTAAAGTGATGGAGGCGGAGAGAAGCCAGACGGAGAGAATCATCTTCGCCATGCATTTCCCATTCTGCCTCACAGGGTATGTGAGGGGCCTTGTGATCCCAAGGTACCTAGCAGAGACATGGAAAAATAACAGGTGAACACTGAGATCATAACTGGTCAACTGAGCAAGTCCTGCCAGCCAAATACTCACAACAGCCCTTCTAGGTAGGCATCATTACTCCCATTTTGCAGAAAGGTCAACTAAGGCTCTGAGATGTTACCTATTTTATTCCAGGTCACACACAGGCATTGCCAGGTTGTAGCCTGAAAGCCCTCTGACTCTAATGTTAGTCCATGCTTTTCGCATGCTTTATAGTTTTTCACAGTCCATGTAGTCAACGAAGTTTAAAGAGCTCCCCCTCCCCATGTCCCCAGCCACCAAAATCAGCAAGGACAACACATCAACTCTGATGTGGGACATTGTGACACATTCTCAAAACTTAACCAAAGTTTGCCACACTTTGATATTATACACCCAGTGATTACCCAACTGTCTTAATTTAGGCCAGCTTTTAATTCATTTTAGCTTTCCCTTTGTATTACAGCAAAAGCATTTCTTTAAGATCACACAGATTTGTGAGATAGTTGAGTGCTGAAATGGGAAGCAGAAATGATCATCATTATTATGTTTTTACCGACAGAAAATTCTCACACAACAGCAGTATCAGAGGAACAATCTAAAAAATAAAAACAGCCTGCTTTCTCTCTCTGGTTCTTAGGAGAATCACAAAACAAGGATACAATTCTGAAAGACATTAGGCAAATCCAACATTTTCTCTGTGTTTAGTTCTACAGAGGGAATAAATATTACTCCAAGTCTGTTATCAAGGATTTGTAATGCAAACGAGTCTCTGCAAACAGAGAAAACATATACAGAAAAGATGTTCTGCCAAATGCTTAATATTTTTCAGCTTTCCAAACCTGTGTTTTCCTCATATTTAATAGTCTTAGCTTCTATTTTGGGAAGCTAAGAGCACTTGAGAAGCAAAGACAGAAAAAAGCTGGTCATTCTGTTGTTCTTTTTACTTCCTTTGTGTATATAAAAGATAATTCTTGAAACATTAAAGGATGTTTCTGAAAATTGGTCAGTTGGTAGGTTAGAACTAAAAAAACAATTTCTGCTAGAAATATCCTTTAATACTTAAATTATCCCACAAAAGTGCAAAATCATACTTTCACAATGAAAATTAGCATCATTGCAACACTTACAGGAAAATAGAAATATAGTAAAAAAAAAAAAAAAAATGAGCCAGATGTTCTTATTCCTCTAGAATTAGTTCCTTTAACGAGTATTAATGGAGCTCGTTTTATTGGACAGGTACTGTTCCAGGTGTTGAGGATATGGCAGTGAGTAGAAGAGACGAAAATCCTGCGTGCAGGCAAATAGAGAAATCAGGTTGGATGAAGGGGAAAACTCGAGGCCATGGTAATGCTGAAGGGGACTTCTGATCCCTTCCAAGGACTCAGGCATTCATGATGCTGGTTCTTCATTTGCCAACTTCTGCCTTCCCTTTCCCTTAGTAAAGTTGACCTACAAGCACTAGATTTATCAACTGTAATTAGGATTATGATGGGGCTTCCAAACAAAATGAGGGAAGAGAAAGAGGGAGGCTTTCCTGAGAATGCAAGAATAAGAGCTAAGAAAAAGACAGGCAGTGTGGGGAAAAGTAACTCAGAAGAAGAGAGGATGGGAAGGAGTAGGGAAGAGGGAAAAGGGAGGAGGGAGAGAAAAGGAAAACCTAGTCCTTGTTCTCTACCAGCTCCTGTGAATGTGGCCTTTTGGGCATCTTCCTTGTTTCCTCAGCAGCCTTTCCCATACCTAGACTTAGGTTTCTCATCCTCTTTGTCTACAGCCCCAGCATAAACTGCCTGCTCTCAAACCTGGATGTGGCATCGAAGACATGACCCCATAATGGTGTAGAGATTAATTTACACAATTCCCCAGTAGGCCACCAGATGGCACTGTCAGACCATTTTACATCTACTTATTGGGATTGGGGGCGTATCGATTGGGTTGATGATTGAATAGGTGTATACTGGAAAAATTACAACAAATAGATTTTATTTGCAGATTATTTTTAAAATTAGCAAGCTGGAATTCACAACCTAGTAAACTATTTTAAGGAAATCCGTTTTCTCTCCCATTTCTTCACATTTTCCTTACTAGAACCATGCCTTCCCACTTAAGTAACAATCACATCCATCTTTTTCCTGGCTATATAAATAATACAAAATTCACAAAGATTAATCCTGAGAGATTAATGGAGTCTAAAGGACATTTCAGAATATTAGATAATCTCATTAAAATGGTATGTTGATTCATTCTAGTACACTTAGGCTGACACATTTTATTTCAATCATGACAATTAGTCCATATTCAGTCTGCCCTGGATGTACAAATCATATTTCATAAACTCCGTTCTACTTCAGGCACCATTCTATAATGATTTTAAGACATCCTACAATAAAGTAGTCATATTTACTTCTTCAGTCTCTTCATTTCCACCTGCTGAGACTTTGTAAGGCTAAAATCAACTGAAATACTACTAGAAAAAAATGAGTGCTCACTAAAGTGTCTGGATATAAAATAAATAAACAAAAGTTAACATCTTATGCTTTAACCATTAACAATTAGAAAACAGTGTGGAGATGATGCCATTAACAACTAACAACATCTAGCAAAAAGTTTTTTTTAAATAATGTGTAGAGCCTATATGAAGAAAATACAAAATGCTACTGAGGGACATTTTTTAAAATACTTAAATCCATGGTGGAAAAAACTTGCTTTCTCAATAAGAAAATCTACTATTATAAAAGTACCAATTTCCCCTCAATCTATAAATACCACATAACCCCAACTGAATAAACTGGCATGGCTTTTGTTAATCTGACCTAATGATTTTAAAGTTCACCAAGTCAACATACAAAAATATACAGATAATCTGAAAAAGAATAATGAATTTCCTATTTTAAAAAAGTATAAAGTCACAGAAATAAAAGCCCCAAAATAATTATTCAAACATATATCAATTAAACAGAATAGGTTCAAAGGGATTCAAATATATGAGGGAATTGAATATAAAAGGAGTCACTTTAAATCACTAGTAAAAATTGGATATTCATGAAGTCTCTCAACTAGCCAGCAATTGGGGTAAAAATATTACTGGCTTCTTACCTTTCTTGTGATAAAATATAAATCCCAGATGGATCAAAGATTATCATGTAAAAAAATTAAACCCTACGTCTATGAGAAAATATTGGTATTTCTGCAATCCTGAGATGACAAAGGCCATTCTTAACTGTAATACAAAAGCTTGAAAGTATAAAATGAAACATCAATAAATGTTTATAACAAACGAAATAAATGACATTTATAAGTGACATTTAGTTTAATTTAAAAATCATTCTGTGCAGAGTTAAAAGTCAAATCACAAATTTGAAATCTAAATGGCAATATCACAATATTCACAGATTTCCTACAGGTCAATACAAAACACAACCATTGCATAGTAAGAACTTCAGAGTTTGTAAAAGGAAAAGAAAAAGAAAAAAGAAGAAGCTAACCATCCCAATGAAAATATTTAAGCAATTGATCAAAGAAGAGAAACTCATGGCCAAAGCCAGGCACAGTGGCTCATGTCTACAATCCCAGCACTCTGGGAGGCCATAGTGGAAGAATCACTTGAGGCCATGCGTTTGAGACCAGCCTGCAATGCAGTAAGACCCCATCTCTATTTTAGAGTGAGAGAGAGAGAAAGAGAGAGAGAAACTAATGGCCGATAAGCACTTAAAAATATGTAAACTTCAATAATAATCAAACAGATGCAAATTTTAAGATAATACATATTTTTATCATTTGCCAATGTTTAAGAAAGACAAAATCCAATATTAGACAACTGTGAAAAAGCAGTCATTCTATTATGTTGCTATTGGGAGTGTCAACTGAAATAATTCTAGAAGACAGTTTGGCAATTATCAGACATCTAGGATTTTGTCTTAAGAAGATAATTGTACAAATGCAAAATGACTAATGTGCAGAGATGTTACTAAACACATAACAGAAGAAAAAAGATGCAATCTAAGTACTAGCAACAGATTAGATATAGTATATATACTGTATATGATATGTATAATGCAACCATTAAAAATTATGAGGTACATCTGTCTTTACCGACACAGAAACAACAGAAGAGTAGATTAAAAACACATAGCTCTTAAAAATAAGTAATAGAAAATCATATAACATATAGTTTTAACCTTTCTATATAAAACTGGGTGTATGCTTGTGTGCACGTTTCTGTGCATACTCAGATGTCCACAAGAATATCAACTAAAATATCAATAATAGTTTTACCTGAGATGTAGAAATTTTAGTGGTTTTATATTTTCTTTCTATTTTTCTATGCTTGATATTTTTGTAGTGAGCATGTAAAAAAAAAACAAAACACTATTTTAAGAACAAAATGAATAGTTAAGAGGATTCTGAGATTCCTAAAGTACCTAAATGATTTTGGCAATAGAAACAATCTGGTTCGTAAAATCTTTAGAGAGCTAATAATTAAATTTTATATTGTTTGATTAGCTTGTCAAAAGTGCTTTATTATAATACATTCATAAGTTCATACAAAAGAGAAAGAACTCATTGGCATTTAAAATCCTATAATTACTACATAAAGTAATATTGGTATTCAGGGAAGTGTTTGTCTAAATCACACATTCATTCTTTCAAACCCTGTATAGGATAAATCTTACCTTCAAGGGAGAGAAAGAAAAAAAGAAAAAAACTCAACTGATTTTGAATATTCCTTAATTATGCATGTTTAATATTTATCACACCTAACATTTTATCCTCACTGTTAATTAGAAAGCAGGATGCTTATAAAGCCTTCAAAATTTAACTTTAAAATGCATACAAATGTGAAAGTACAGTAAATCTCAGAGACAAAAGCACCTAAGTATTACATAATTGAGAAATATATGTAACTCACATTAGGGGTTCCATTGAAGTACAGGTTCAGAGAAAAAGAGGATTAGGGAAGTAAATTAACTCTGCTGCCTGTCTTCCATTCTAACTGTATAGAAATGGTAGATAATGGTTCTTTAATTAAATGGCTTCTTCTGAGTTTCACTGCTATAGAATAATAACTTAGGGAGTTAAAGAAACTGGGTAAAATTATTCTGAAATAT
Source organism: Cacajao melanocephalus (assembly GCA_963573385.1). Taxonomy (NCBI): domain Eukaryota; kingdom Metazoa; phylum Chordata; class Mammalia; order Primates; family Pitheciidae; genus Cacajao; species Cacajao melanocephalus. Next base: position 73,224 of record CAUYLG010017502.1, on the reverse strand, counting down.
GTTTTTTAGAGTGGTCAGCTTAAAAAGGGTTCACACACTTAGAACATCTCCTCCAGGAGCCTCCCTTATAGTTGATAAAATCCACTAGAATCTCCAGCTGATGTCAGTGGCTGCTCAAACTGCCAGATAATCAGAATCACACAGGAGCTTTAGAAACATGCTGGCCGGGCGCGGTGGCTCACGCCTGTAATCCCAGTACTTTGGGAGGCCGAGGCAGGCAAATCACGAGGTCAAGAGATCGAGACCATCCTGGCCAACATGGTGAAATCCCCTCTCTACTAAAAAATACAAAAATTAGCTGGGCATGGTGGCACACACCTGTAGTCCCAGCTGCTTGGGAGGCTGAGGCAGGTGAATTGCTTGAACCTGGGAGGTGGAGGTTGCATTGAGCCGAGATCACACCACTGCACTCCAGGCTGGCACCTGGCAACAGAGCAAGACTGTCTCAAAAAAAAAAAGAAAAGAAAAGAAAAAAGAAAAAGAAAAAGAAACATGCAGATTCCCAAGCCACCATTCTCTTTCAAGGATTGGAGACCTAGGACTTTGTGTTTAGGATTGACTGCTCTGAGTCTTTATCTCACAAACTGCTGTCAAAGCAGTCTTCTCCCATTCAATTACAAGGACTTTACACTTAACACATGAAGAGCTTTACTTTTACTGTATATTTCATCTTAACAGTTTGCTTCCAGTTTAGTCTAAAATCATTATGAATCATGTTTCCATTATCTCAGCTGTTAATTTCCCAGTACTGTGCTAAATGAGATATGTGTGGTTATAGATTTTTGTTAAATGCATAATTCACCACAGGGTTTTTAAAAATCTTTTGATCATAGTTCACAAAAAGAAATATAACATTTTACCTATATAATAAACTGGTATGTGTGTATATTTATATTTACAAAATTAAAACAAAAGTTTTCACAAATCTATATTTACCATTATAAACCATTATTTACTCTCTTCTGTGCTATTCTACTTCAGACTTTTTAAATGCTGGCTTTAATGCACTAAATTGACTTCATAACCCAATAATGGATCAAGGCCTAAAGCTTGAAAATTACTCACCTTCACCAAACATATGAAAAGGTGGTTAACATAACACGTCATGAGAAAAATGCAGATTAACACAAAGAAATGCCACTAACAGCCATCAGAATGGTTACAATTAATGATGGTGATGATAAAAACTATAATGCCAAGTGTTCTGTGAAGATATGAAATAACTGTGATTCTCACACATTACTGGTGGGAGTGTAAATTGATGCAGTAACTTTGGAAAATATCTATTAAAGTTAAATAATACACATTCTACGACCTAGCAATTCCAAGTATAGAATGAATATTAACCAAAATACACATACACAAGTTTATAGCAGCACTATTTGTAATAGCCCCAAATGAAACCCACCCATTCTACAAAAGTAAAATGAATATAACTCTATAATAGTAGAATAAGTACATAAACCGTAGTATATTTATGCAATGGAATTCTGTAAAACAATGAGAATGAACCCATTACTGCTTGTCAACATGGATGATTTTTCACAAACATAAGGTCGAGCTAAAGAAGCTAAAAACAAAAGAGAAAATACTATTCAAAACCAGGCAAAACTAGCCCATGGGGATAGAAGCCAGAATGGCAGTTACCTCCGGGGAAGAAAGGGTCCTAAGCAGTAAGAGGGTGTATGACAAAAGCTCTGAAAATGTTCTTTCTCTCTGGGTGTATTACATACGTATGCTCACCTTGTTGAAAGTAAGTGAGCTATTCAGTTATGATTTGTGCAGTGTTCGGCATATATGTAAATAAGTTTTTTTTTTAATACTAAAAGTAATTTTTTTTTTGAGATGGAGTCTCACTCTGTCACCAGGCTAGAGTGCAGTGGAGTGATCTCGGCTCACTGCAATCTCCACCTCCCAGGTTCAAGCAATTCCCCTGCCTCAGCCTCCCGAGTGGCGGGACTACAGGTGCACACCACCATATCCTGCTAATTTTTTGTATTTTACTAGAGACGGGATTTTACCATGTTGGCCAGGATGGTCTCAATCTCCTGACCTTGTGATCCACCTGCCTTGGGCCCCCAAAGTGCTGGGATTATAAGAGTGAGCCACCGTGCCTAGCCTAAAAGTAAATTTTTAACAACACACTGAATTAGCATTTACCATTAACCTAGATGCTGACCTGTTCTCTAAAACCGTTATTATGCTGGGGTTCAATATACTTTTAAACCATTTCCATCAGTGTTTCTAAGCTGTACTCATAGTTAGGACCAATAAACAACTTAAATTCCTTATTCTGCCCTCAGGATTGAGGGAGAGAAGTAGATAAAAGAGAACGGGGGGAAAAAGCAACAAAATTCAACAAGTTTGGAAACACAGTAGCAAAGCCCCCTCTTTGAGAGAGCAGATTATTATAAAACAAAAAGGAGAGTTTCCCTTAAGAGAAAAAATCAGATTAAAATAAAACAAATAATTTAATTCTAAAAGTGCTCGTAAAAATTGTTATATTGTATTTGTTAACTGTTGCTCCATACTTACCACAGTTTAGTGGCTTAAAGCACCACCAAGAAAAACTCTATTGGAAAAAGAAAGGAAAGGAAAGGGAAAGGGAAAAGAAAAGGGAAGGGAGGGAGGGAGGGAGGAGAAAAATACACGTCTAAGATTTTTAGATAATTATACAAAGTCATGAAAATGAATAGAGTGAGAGATTAGTAGTGACCCCTAAATTATACTTGTTAACTATTTCAGTTGTATATGGACTCACAATAAACTAAATTTTCCTAAAGAATTTGGCCTTTTATTTCTCAGAAAAAAAGGTTGGGGGGTGGTGGCAAAGAAAGAACCAAAAATTTATCCACAATAATAAAAGAAATGAATGGCAGAAAACCTTAGCTAAAAATTTTCTAAAGGTTAGAGGCAGGAAAAGAAAAGAAAATATTTTGTTTTATGATGGTCCTGTGTGGCTTCTAACCCCATCCCACAGAAGCAGTACTGAAGGAATGGGGTGAGTGAATCCTTAGAATTCCAAATAATACCTTCATATTTGGGGATAAGCAAACTGAGAGGGTGAGAAACCAATCTAAAGGAAAGTACTGAAAAGCCATGAAGAGCAGAAGCCCCCCATACCATTTTAGCAGGGTTAAAGGCCACCAGAACTTGTCATCTTTAAGGACACTGGAGCTGAACCAGGGGAGTATGCCAAGTTTCAAAGAACGGTAAATCCTGAGCTTAGCAGGATATTGTCTGGTCCAGGATATCCAATGAGTATTCAGAATAAAGAGTAGTCCTCCTTAACAAACTTCACTAGGCTGCAGTAGAATCTACTCCCTTCCTTTCCCCGCAACCCTACACTTTCAGGCAACTGAAAAGTAGATACAATAAATATTAGCCTAAAAGGAGAAAAATAACATATCAAATAAGGCATATCAATGATATTGTTGAATATCAACAATAATTCAACCACAGTATGTGAGAACAAACATTGTGGTTTAAAAACAAACAACTCATGGTAAGAATGAGCAAGATGAAAAAAATAAAACAAACTTTTAACAACTACACAAACATGCTTCAACAATAACAACAAGGAAAGAAAAAAAGAAAGAAAGAGAACATGGTTAAGACTTGAAGAACCAAGTCAAGAGGCAAACATAACATTCAGAATAGAAGTTACTTTCCTAAAAGTACCTTTCACTGTAAGAAACCTTAATAATTATATGTAATCACTGAAGTAGTAGCTCAAAGATGTTAAAAAAACTGAATGAGATAAAAACAGACTGCTGAGTTAAGGAAATAAACTGAGGCCAGAACATCATCACAGTAAATCTAATGAATGAATGAGACACAGCTGAGAATAGAAATGGGCACCCCTGAAAAGCAAACCAATGGCATGAAGTAAAAAGACTTGAGGTAGTCATATCAATGCAAATGGAAAAATTTATTAAAGCAATTAGGTGATAGGTAAGGAGAAAACACAAAGATAAGACATAATAATATCTTCCAGAAGAAAGGAAAGAACCTAACAAGTAGGAGAAAAACTATCTAAATAAATAGAGCTGCAACATGTAAAAAGTACACGGTAATATAATTCAGGACATTTTCCTTGAATCAATGAAAGAGCTGAATCTTACCAGCAAAAGGACACATAACATAGTTGGGAAAAAGTGATACAGAATTATTATCCGCAATAGCTAGCCTAGTAAAGTTATTGAACTTCAAGACTTGGAAAGACCACCGCAGGAATTTGGGAATGAAAAAAAATCAAGAAGTATGCAAGGTAGAAAATAATCAGGCTGATTCTCAATAGCACAATTCCATGCCAAAATATAATAGAAAATGTCTAGAAAGATATGTGTATAAAAATGTAAAATAGCATTATGCCTGTTATCTAAGATTTTAAAGTTAACAAGTAGACATTCTCAAACATGAAAAAATTTGAAGAATAAAGTACCCATAAGCCCTATTCTGGGGGAGGAAATAAAATCCATCCAACCAAAAATGAATCAAAGTGAAGAATTTAAAACCAGGGAAACCATGGCTATTACTGAACTTGTTTAAATGCAACAATAACACCTATGGGAATTATATTAGCATAACAGAATGTAAATTTTACAAAGTAAAAATAATGTAAGCCACAAGAATCAGGAGCTGGGGAAAGTGACATAGGATACAGTGTTAAGAGCACTAATCAATTCAACTTTCAAAGTACAGATCAACTGATACTGTCTAAAACTGTTACATTTTAAAATTGTAACATATAGTTTATACAAATCCAATCCCTTGATGGCTTTCATATTTTCCCATAATCTTTACACAATCTTTCAGGAAGAAATACCTCTTAAAATTAGAGTGCTGTACAAAGGAAAGGAAAACAGTATATAAAAGGGACATCTGCATCTCCATCTTTATTGTAGCACTATTCACAATAGCCAAGATATTGAATCAACCTAGGTGTCCCAAAACAGACTAATGGATACAGAAAGTGTGGTGTATATACACAATGAAATACTATTCAGCCATAAAAAGAAAGTCTGTCATTCACAGAAACATAAATGAAACTGGAAGACATTAAATGAAATAATTCAGGAACAGAAAGTTAAACACCACATGTTCTCACTCTAAAATTAGTTGATTTCATAGGAATAAAAAGTAGGACAGAGGATAATAGAGGCTGGGAAGGATAGGAGGAAAGAAGGATATACAAAGATTTGTTAACAGATACAAAATTAAAGCTAGATAAGAGGATCAAGTTCTAGTGATCTATAGCACTGTAGGACGACTATAGTTAACAATGAATTACATAGTTTCAAAGCAAGAAGGAGGATATCAAAAATATTCACAAGGCAAAGAAATGATAAATGTTTGAGATTATGGATATGTTAATTACCCTCATCTGATCACTATCAAAACATCAATATGGGCTGGACACAGTGGCTCATGCCTGTAATCCCAGCAAAATGGGAGAATGAAGTGGTCGGATCACCTGAGGTCAGGAGTTCAAGACCAGCCTGGCCAACATGGTGAAACTTCGTACCTACTAGAAATACAAAAAATTAGCCAGGCGTGTAGGTGGGCACCTGTAATCTCAACTACTCAGGAGGCCGAGGCAGGAGAATGCTTGAATCCAGGAGGCGGAGGTTGCAGTGAGCCAAGATTGTGCCACTGCACTCTAGCCTGGGCAACAGAGTGAGACTCTGTCTCAAAAAAAAAAAAAAAATCAATATGTACCCCATAATTATGTATAGTTACTATGTGTCAAAAAATTAAATGTAAAAAATAGTAGCTCTGACTGAAAGTTCTTCTACTTCCGTTTATTTTTCTTCTATTAAATTCAAGTAAACTTAGTTTAAATAATTTGTCAAAATAACATGTATAGTGTGATATAAAGTTTGTAATTTTTTGAATCAATCAACTTTCTATCTACCTGTCACTGAGTCAACCAACCAGCTAGCCAGCCATCCTTCTAAGTGGACATAAGCATAAAGAAACATCTAAAATGATACTTACCACATGTTATTTATTTATTCTGCATAAGAAGAGTTTAGATGATTGGTTTCTTTCTTTTTCATATTTTTTCATAATTGAATTTTCATAATGAACATATACAGTGTTCAAAAACTTAAAGAATTACTCTAAAATATTGCAAAGCTTTTATTTTTTATTTTTGGACTGTTTCCATCTTACTTTCTCTTTTTAAATATATATATATTTATATGTATATATGTAGTGAAATGATCACCACAGTAAAGTTAATTAACACATCTATTACCTCACAGTTACCACTGTGTGTGTGTGGGCGGGGGGGGGGGGTGAGGTTTACTCTCTTAGCAAATTTCAACTATATAATACACTATTGTAAACTCTAGTCACCATGCTGTACGTTACATTCCCATACCTTATTCATCCTACAACTAAGAGTTTGGACCAACTTTTCCCCATTTCTCACATCCCCATCCTCCTGCCAACAACTATGCTACTCTGTTTCTGAGCTTGACTTTTTAGATTCCACATGTAAGTGAGATCACACAGTATTTATCTTTCTCTGTCTGACTTATTTCACTTAGCGTAACGCCCTCAAGGTTCATCTATGTTACTGCAAGTGGCACAAGATTGCCTTCTTTTGTAGCTGAATAATATTCTATTGTGTATATATATCACATTTTCTTTATCCATTCATCCCTTGACAGACACTTAGGTTACCTCCATAGTGAATAGGAGGCAATTAACATGAGATTGCAGATATCTCTTCAACATACCGGCTTCATTTCTGTTGGATATGTACCCAGAAGTAGAAGCACTGGATCATATGGCAGTTAGTTGTATTTTTATTTTTTAAGGAACCTCCATACTGTTTTCCATAATGGTAGTACTAATTTACATTCTCACCAACAAGTGCACAAGGGTTCCCTTTTCTGTACATCCTCACAGACATTTGTTATTTCTTGTCTTTTTGATAACAGCTATCCTAACAAGTGTGAGGTGATCTCTCATTGTGGTTCTGGTTATGTTTCCCTGATGATAAGTGATGTTGAGCACCTTTTCATGTAGCTGGTGTTCATATGTAGATCTTCTTTGGAAAAATGCCTATTCGGGTCCTTTTCCCACTTTTAATGGAATTATTTGGGTTTTTGTTGCTGAGTGATACGGGTTCTTTATATATTTTGAATATTAACCTCTCATAAGATACATGGTTTGTGAATATTTTCTCCTATTCTGTACATTGCCTTTTCATTTTGTTAACTGTTTCCTTTTATGTGAAGAAGCTTTTTTTTAATGTAGTCCCATTTGTTTATTTTTGCTTTTGTTGCTTGCCCTTTGGTGTCATGTCCAAAAAATCACTGCCAATATCAGTATCAAGGAGCCTTTTACCCTGTGTTTCTCCTTGGGGTTTTATGATGTCAGACACTACGTTTAAATTGTTAATCAATTTTAAGTTAATTTTTGTAAGTGGTGTGAGATAAGGATTGGATTTCATTTTTTTACATGTGGATATAGTTTTTCCAGCACCATTTATTGAAGAGACTATTCTTTCCCCACTGTGTACTCTTGGCATCCTTGTCCAGTATCAGTTGACCATATATGTGGAGGTTTCCATGGATTCCATGATGTCAATTCTGTTACATTGATCTATGTGCCTGTTTTTATGCCAGTACCATATTGTTTTGAGTACCATTTTGTAATGTAGTTTTAAATGAGGAAATGTGATGTCTCCAGCTTCATTCTTCTTTCTCATGATTGCTTTGTCTATCTGGGTCTTTTCTGATTCCACGTGAATTTTAGGAATTTTCTGTGAAAAATGCCATTGGAATTTTGATAGGAGTTGCACTGAATCTATAGATTGCACTGGATTGTATGGGCATTTTAACAATAGAACAAAATGCTTCTACTCCATGAACATGGGGTTTCTTTACATTTATTTGTGCCTTCTTCAATTTCCTTCATCAATGTCTTACAGATTTTAGTACATACATCTTTTACCTTCTTGGTTAAATTTATTCCTAAGGATTTTATTGGTTTTGATGCTACTATAATTGAAATTGTTTTCTTTTTTATAAGATGCATAGATAAAAATTAGTCATTTTTAAATTTTACTTTAAGTTCCAGAATACGTGTGCAGAACATGCAGGTTTGTTACATCGATATACATGTGCCATAGTGGTTTGCTGCAACTATCAACCCATCATTTGGTTTTAAGCCCCAAATGCATTAAGTATTTGTCCTATTGGTCTCCCTCCTCTTGCCCTCCATCTCCCAACAGGCCCCGGTGCCTGGTGTGTGTTGTTCCTCTCCCTGTGTCCATGAGTTCTCATTTTTCAACTCCCACTTATGAGTGAAGAACATGCCGTGTTCGGTTTTCTGTTCTGGTGTTAGTTTGATGAGGATGATGGCTTCCAGCTTCATCCATGTCCCTGCAAAGGACATGATCTCATTCTTTTTTATGGCTGCATAGTATTTCATGGTGTATGCATACCATATTTTCTTTATCCAGTATTATCATTGATGAGCATTTGGGTTGGTTCCATGTCTTTGCTATTGTAAATAGTGTTGCAGTAAACATATGTGTGCACGTGTCTTTATAGCAGAATGATTTACATTCCTTTGGGAATATACCCAGTAATGGGATTGCTGGTTCAAATGGTATTTTTGCTTCTAGGTCTTTGAGGAATCATCACACTGTCTTTCACAATGGTTGAACTAATTTACATTCCCATCAACAGTGTAAGAGCATTCCTATTTCTTCACAGCCTTACCAGCATCTACTGTTTCTTCTTAGTCATCACCATTCTGACTGGCATGAGATGGTATTTCATTGTGATTTTGATTTGCATTTCTCTACTGATCAGTGATGGTGAGGTCTTTTTTCCTATGTTTGTTGGCTGCATAAATGTCTTCTTTTGAGAAGTATCTGTTCATATCCTTTGCCCACTTTTTGATGAGGTTGTTTTTTTCTTGCAAATTTGTTTAAGTTCCTTGTAGATTCTGAATATTAGACCTTTGTCAGATGGGTAGATTGCAAAAGTTTTCTCCTATTCTGTAGGTTGTCTGTTCACTCTGTGGCTTTATTTCTTTTTCAGATAGTTTGTTGTTACTCTACAGAAACACAACTAATTTGTGTGTGTTGATTTTGTATCTCACAACTTTACTAAGTTCACTTAATAGTTCTCACAGTTTTTGGTAGAGTTTTGTTACAGTTTTTTTTTTTTTTTTTGGTGGAGTCTTTAGAGTTTTCTACATATAAGATCATCATGTCATCTGAAAACAGAAACAATTTTACTTCTTCCTTTCCAATTTGAATGCTTTTTATTTCTTTTCCTTGCCTCATTAGTATGGCTAGGACTTCCAGCACTATGTTGAATAGGAGTGGTGAGAGCGGACAACCTCATCTTGTCCTCAATATTAAAAAAAAATTCAGCTTTACACCACTGAGTATGATGTTAACTAAAAGGATGTTGAATTTTGTCAAATGCTTTTTTTCATCTACTGATATAATCATATTATTTTTATCTTTCCTTCTGCTGTGTATCATATTTATTGATTTGCATACATTGGACCATATTTTACTAGTATTAATATTATGCTGAGGATTTCTACATCTATGTTCATCAGAGACATTGGCCTATAATTTTATTTTCTCATAGAGTCCTCATCCAACTATGGTATCAAGGTAATGATAGCCTCATAAAGTGAGTTTAAAAGTGTTCCTTCCTGTTCAACTTTTTGGAAGAGTTTGAGAATAATTTACATTAATTCTTCCTTAAATGTTGGGTAGATTCCCCAGCAAAGTCATGTGGCTCTGGACGTTAGTTTCTTGGGAGGTTTCTTTACTATTGATTCAATTGACTTATTAGTTATTGGTTTGTTCACATTTTCTCTTTCTTCCTGATTCAGTTTTGATAGGTTGTATGTTTCTAGCAATTTACCCATTTCTTCTAGGCTACCCCTAGAAGTATCCCTGTTAGTTGCTGTATAATTATTCATAATAGTCTCTTATGATCCTTTGTATTTCTGTGACATCAGTGTTAATGTTTCCTCTTTCATTTCCGATTTATTTAATTCTTCTCTCTCATTTTTTAGTCTAGTTAATGGTTTGTTGATTTATCTTTTCCAAAAAACTAGCTCTGTTTTGTTAGTCTTTTCTATTGTTTGTCTACTCTATTTCATGTATTTTTGCTTTAATCTTTATTATGTCCTTCCTTCTGCTAACTTTGGTCTTCGTTTGTTCTTCTAATTCTTTGATGTCTAAAGTTACGTTGTTTTTTTAGGTTCTTTATTTTTTTCTTAACATATAGGTGTTTATTGCTATAAACCTTTCTCTTAGAAATACTTTCATGGCATCCTGTAAGTTTTGGTATGTTGTGTTTCCATTTTAGTTTCTTTCAGAATTTTTAATTACTCTTTACATTTCTTCTTTGAGCCATTGGTTGTTCAGAAGCATGTTGTTTAATTTCCACATATCTGTGAATTTTCCATTTTTACTCTTGTGATTGATTTCCAACTTCATACCACTGTGTTCAGAAAAGATACTTGATATGATTTCAATCTTCTTGAATTTGTGAAGCATACTTTGTCACCTAACATATGATCTATCCTGGAAAATGTTCTGTGTGTGCTTGAGAAGGATTATATTCTGCTGCTGCTGGGTGGAATATTCTATATACGTCTGTTAGGTCCATTTGGCCTATAGTTCTGCTCATATCTGGGATTCCTTATTGATATTATATTTGGATGATTTATTCATTGTTGAGAGCAGGATATTTAAGTCCCACACTATTATTGTATTGCTGTTTATTTTCCCTTCTATTCTATTAGCATTTGCTTTACATACTTAAGTGTTCCAATGTTAAATGCATAAATGTTTAAATTGCTATAGCTTCCTCATTAATTGACCTCTTTATCATTACATAATGACCTTCTTTGTCTTTTGTGATTGTTTTGGCATAAAGTCTATTTTGTTTGATATAAGTGTAGCCACCACTACTCTCTTGGTACTATTTGCATGAAATATCTTTTTCCATCCCATTTGCTATCCCACTTTCAGCCCATATGTATCCTTAAAGCTAAAGTGAGTCTCTCATAGACAGCATGTTATTGGCTCTTATTTTTTATCCATCCAGCCATTCTATGTCTTTTGTTTGGAGAATTTAATCCACGTACATTGAAAGTACACATTGACAGGTAAAGATTTATCACTGCCATTTCGTTCGGTGTTTACTGCCTGCTTTATAGTTTCTTTCTTCCATTCTTCCTCTCTTGCTGTCTATCTTGGTGACGTGAAGATTTTTTTGTAGTAGTGGTATACTTTGATTATTTTCTCTTTATTTTGTGTGTATCCACTATAGGTCTTTCCTTTGTGTTTACCATAAGGACTACATAAAATATCTTATAGTTATAACATCACCCTATTTTAAGCTGATAACAACTTAACTTTCATTGCATATAAAACTCTATAGTCATCTCTTCTAACCTTTATAGGTTCACTTTGGCAGGGAAAGAACTTCACTACTCAGTCCAACTTATGGTTCTTGATGGGCCAACTGGTAGCATTCACAGACAGATGGAGCTTCTTACTGGGGTCCCTAGTTGAGTGGGGCCATTGCAGGGCAGGTACTCTGAGGCTGGTTGGGTTTGCTGCCTGGGATCCGAGGTCAAGCAGGGCCACTGGCTGGGCTCCCTGGTCTGGCAGGGCTACTAGCTGGACTCCTTCCACAGGCTGTGCTCAGCAATTGGGCAGAGCTATAGGATGCGCTCCATGGCAGGGCAGGGTCACTGGCCAGCATTTCTGGTGGGATGAGGCCATGGACTATGCTCCTCAGTTGAACAGGGCTAATGGATTGGCTCTCTGCTCAGTGGGGCCATAGGCTGTGTTCCACAGATGGGTGGGGGTTGCTGGCTGAGCTCCCTGATTAGGTAGGGCCTAAGGGGAAAACCTTTTCTAAAATTATAATTTCAGCCATTAATTTCATTTGCTTACCAAATGGTCCTTCTTTACAAATCTCTTCATGAACTTGGCAAGTTTAGAATTAACAGCTGATTTAACCATATTCAATTTCTCAAAAATTTTTGTAAATTATCTTTGCACTATAAATTCTCATTAGCTTCTTAGTTTATTAAGCAAATCTTTGGAGAAAGTTAGTTCTATGCATCCTAATGGTATACTCTCCCAATGAGCTGTGGTAGACTAAATATAGCCATATATTCTTTGCCACCCTTCTTTGATAAATTTTTCTCTTCCCTTTTATTCTGGCCTGGCCTTGTGACTTGTTTTTACCAATACAGAGTACAGTAAGTGACGCCATGTGAGCTCTGAGGCTGACCCTTAAGAGATGTGCAGCTTCCACCTTTACTGCTTGGAAAACTCCCCTTACATTTAGCTGGTATTTGTGTTGGGCTATAGGATGCTTCACTCACATTCTCAGTGGTTCCCCAATGATGCTTTCCTTCTTAGTACAGTTAGCCTAGGCTTCCTCAGAGCATGACAAACTTCTTATGTGTCAGCTAGCTTCCTGGGGGAATTTTCCAAGCAGCAAAGGTGGAAGCTTCTTAGATTATCCCAAAATTTGGATCCCCAGCCCAGACTTCCCCTTGGAGCTCCAGACCCATGAATCAACTGCCTCCTTCACATCTCTGCTTGGATATCTTTAAAGTGTCTTACTCACTCCTTCCTCCAACAAGTTTTTGTTAAACACTTCTATGAGTTTGGCACCATCTCGACATGTCCAAATATATCATCTCCACAAAACCGAACATCCTTCCATTTCCCCAACTTAGTGAGTCTGCCCCAGAAACCTGAAAGTCCTTCTCATTCACCATCTTAACCCAGCCCTGCCTATTTTACCTCCTCAATGTCTCTAAACCTATCTACTTCTCTCTGTCCCCATTGTCATTACTCAAGAATCATTCTCTCTCCACAAGTGCTGTAATGGCCTCTAACTTGATCCCCCCACAACCACTATTCTCCTTCCTAACCCAATCTCCTCACGTATCTGGAGTGATCTTCTTTTAATGTTAATTTATTTCATCAAATAAGTAACATTTTCACATACTTTGAAAATACATAAGGCATATATTGAGAAATCTTGCTTCAAATTCTGCTTCCATCATCTTTATCCCCCGCCTCCAATATGCATCACTTTTATTAAAATCTTGTGTGCCCTTCAGCTTTTCTTTGTCCAAATTCAAGCAAATAAGAATATATATTCTTATCTCCGTCTTTCTTATATGTAAGATAGCATACTGGATACCCTCTTCTGCATATTGCTTTTTTCACTTAATATATCCTCAAGACACTTCCATACTAGTGCATCAAGAGCTCCCTCATGCTTTTTTAAAACTGCAAATATTACACTTTGGGACTCTGCCATTATTTACTTATCTAGTAATAAATAAATAATGGGATAAATAAATTCAAATGATATTCACAGCATTCTTATTCTCCTGTCCACCAATCAAGGACAAAATGAAATTCACACCTCAAATGTGAACAACCAAACATATAAAGAACAAAACAATTCCAACTTCTTCCTTGGTGATGTGAATTCTAAAACTTAGTGGCTGTCAGTCCTTCGGTTGGCCTTTGAAGATAAGGAAGAATGTTATCAGCCAAGGCTGGTGTTCAGTTACAGAAGGTACCACTGAAACAGCACAGAACTGATGATTCCTCCCACTAGCAAGAACACTTTCATTACTACAGCCCACAGCCCTATGTTCCAAAAATATCCTGCAATTACTAAGGGTGTGTGTCCCAGAGCCATCTTTCAGAAAAGAAGTGCTTCCTCAAATTTCCTCAAGTTGCTGCACTATTTGAATGTAAACATTATTTTACTTCTAACTGTAAGGATATCATGCGTAGCAATCTAGATCCATCAATATTCAAGTTTTTTAAAGCTTTGGGTAAGACATTTGTCTCTGTATTTCATACTTTGATAAGACCATTTCTCTTTCTTAAGGAAGTCGTATGGAAAGTTATGGATTAAATTTACTCTACACTCTCTTTTCTATTCATTACTTTTGATAATTGTTAATTTGCTCATTTCCATTAATCTTCCCCCGAAGGGATCAACTAACAAACATGTTTAATATTTAAATGCATGTTATATATGCATATGTATGCATATTTTCAATGTGTTTTCTTTCTGAATTAAATTGCTTATCTGATCTAGGCCTATTACAAATGTTCATATAGTTCCACTAAAACAGGGTAAAATACAAATACTTATATACTTAACAAAATGATTTTCTAGTTTAAAGTTTAAATAATAAGCTTTATTAGACTTTACAACTATAACCGAATATGTACTTTAAAAGAGCCATGAGGATAAATGAACAAACGAATTTTTAGAATTAGAAAATCAATTATATATTCCAACCTAGAAAAGGAATTTTAAAAATTAGATTCCAAAAACCAAAGCAAAAAGAAAGTAACAGCAAAACCATTTGCCAAAATAACAAACGTTATTCGCAAAAATAAATAAAATGATTATTGTTAAAATTACTGACAAAAATAAAACTGAAAATCCCTTTTGCAGACAACGAAACTGATAGCAGCAGGCCCTCCAGAGCGGCCGCTGCCATCACGCTGGCTGCAGCAAGGAGGTGCCAGTGGTGGCAACAGGAACCGCTGCGGGAACAGCAGTGGCGGCGGCGGGACCCCTGTACTCCACATCCCCAAGGTAGCTGACCACCCTGTACCCACCCTTGCGCAGCCAGGCGGGACCTCCCCGCAGGCCCGCAGCTCCACTGTTCTGAACCCTGGCCCTGCATGACCACTCTTGCATACCGCAGGTGCGGGGAAGGCACTGGGAGGAGGCAGAGTGGGGCCCAGGATGCTGCTGCACTCAGTGGAGCTAGAGGGAGCCTCTGAGAGCCTGATGCCCTGGGGCCACTGCAACAGGGCTGAGCTGAGCTACCTGCCAGCCCGGGGAGCAGCACAGTCAGGCACAGAGGGGCAGGCAGAGAGGAGCCCAGCGAGGACCTGGAGGCCCCACCCCAGGCTGCAAGCAGGCATAGCCTGGGCTGCCTGCAGGCTCCATGGAGAGAGTGGAGCTTCTGCCCTCCCAGGTGCAGGACCTGGTGTCTCTCACTCTGCACCCTCAGGAGTCCAGAAAGCTCACCAACACCCACCCACCCCCCCGCCCCACCATCTGCTTTCACTGCCTGGCCTCTCCCCACTCCCAGTGCCTGCGTCAATCTCAGAGTGGGATTGGGGCTGAGCCCCAGCACTGTCACAGCCCAGCCACATGTCTTCACACCCATAAGCCCCCTGTTGCCTCAGCACCTTCTAGACATTAGGCACCAACAAGTGCTCCAGGGAAGCCAAGGGGGGTGCTGAGCTCAGCACTGGCCTGCAGGTGCCGTTTGGCACAAGCAGCCTGGGTGCCATGGACCCTAGCAGGAGGCAGACAGGGTCCTGGGCAGAAGGGGGTGGGTTTCCAGTGAGGACCCACCATCAGGCCAGGGAGGGTCTGAAGGCTGGGGTCCAGGCTGCCAGTCCCACACGGACTGGGATCAGAACTTGTGGTGCCTTTTCCAGGCCCACGCATGGCCACCCATGGACTAATGGGCATACACTTCCTCCCTTCTGGAACCCATAAAAACCCCAGGCTCAGCCAGACAGAAGAGATGACAGGACCACCAGCTGCAGACAGAGGCTGCCCTCTGCTGAGAACTGAACACTCATGGGGATGACCAGCTGCAGGCAGGAGCAACCGTCTCTGGTGGGAGCCAAACATTTGTCCAGACGGGACAACCTGCCTGCAGAGAGGAGCTACCCTCACTAGTAGGAGCTAAATGCTCAATGGGAAACCCCAGCCTTAGAAAGGAGCTGCCCATGGGTCTCCTCTGAGCTGTTCTATTGCTCAGTAAAGCTCCTCTTCATCTTGCTCACCCTTCACTTATCTGTATACCTCATTCTTCCTGGTTGCAGAACAAGAACTCAGGACCCACCAAACGGCGAAGCTAAAGGAGCTGCTGGAACACAAACAGGGCTGAAACATGCCCATTGCTTACCACTTTGCAGGCAAAGAGAAGGAGAGAAGAGCTGCAGCCCTTTGGGGAGCCCAGACCATGGGAGCTCCCTGAGCCAGGGCTGTGACTCCCTCTTTGAGGCTCTGTGATTCCTGGTGTCCCCAAGCTTCTGAGTGCCACAACATTCCCCAGTGCCAGCCAGGGAAGCTGCCTGCAGTGCACCTGCTCCAGCCACAGCCTCTCAGAGAGTGGGAACCCATGACAGCACCTGGAGCTGCCTGCCCCATAGCAGCAGCCAGCGTGTCTGACTACACAGTGGCCAGACCCACGTTCACTCACACACCCCTCACCACTCCACACCTAACTTGCAGTCTCCCTTGAAGGCGTGGGATCCAGGCTGGTAGCCAAGTGCAGCCTGCCAGGCCGAGTGGGCGGAACAAGCCACGCACACCCAGCAAAACTCAGGCAAAGGCACCATCGGCCACAGGTTTCTAGCCAGAAAAGTGACCCCCAAAATCATGTAACAAAATGAGATTAAAAAGGAAAGGAAATTGAAGGAAACAAGTAAAAAGATAGATAACTTTCAAAGTAAATTTTAAAAAACAGACTTAAAAAAAAATTCCCTTTTGGTAAGAACTATAAGTCATTTATGTATAAAAGTATTTAGGAAGATATCTGAAGTAAAAAATCAATTACAAAATTACCATAAAATGTATTAAGTGAACTATATTCAGACGGCATTCAAACAAATTTCTAAAAATAAATCCCTAGGTCAGAGCAGCATAATTTTTACTCTTACTCACTTAATACTTTTATAAAAGCAAATAGTCATTAGATACTGAGTTTATTATTTATCTTCTTTCGTTCTAATCCTTTATCCTCATATCCTTTTAATGTTTTTCCTTTAAAATGGAATCATTCAAATAGTTGTAAATAATATTCAACAGTAGTAGCTTATATGAGCCATTAGTTACAGTCTAATAATTTTGATGTCTTACTTTTCTTCTAGGAAATAAGAAATGTATCAACAAGAGTGGAGATTTTTCTTCTCTTCTACCTCTCCCATTTAGCATATTAGCCATTAAAAAAAACACACAACTTTAGTTCAAAGGATGTTGCTATTTGTCTCTTATTTCCTTTTAGTCCCTTTTCATGACATATCCTTAAACTAAAGCAAAAACCTTCTAGAATTTAAAATTGTAGCTAATAAGCTTACTTTCCATTTCTGAGTGTGTGTGTGGTGAGGGGTCATATTCTTTTACACACGTATCTACCTAGAAACCCAACCTCCTTTGTCTAAGTTTAATGAAACATGGTACATATTTTCCTTTTATGCCCAGAATAAGAATTACTAAAAGTATAACAAGAACAAAATTAATTCTGCCTCACGTTTTTATTAAATACTAGCTAACTGAGCATATATAACATGCCAGGTTCTGAGATAAAAGCTTATCTATAGCACTGGATTCAGTCTTTACAACTCTATAGATATTATTATCATCCCTATTTTACAAATGAGGAAACTGAGGCTCAGAAAAGTTTACTCTCCCAATATCACATGATTAATAAACCTCTAGTTTCAACATGAGTTTTCTCACTCCAGAGCCTCCTCTTAACCAATAAACACATTTCTGCATAACCATTTACAAAGTATATCCATATACATGCTCTTCTCATATAATCCCAATTTTCCATTTATGTTGAAGAATAACTGAAATTTCTAGTTGGAAAAAACTTAGAAACCCTAACAGTAACTCAATATAGAAATACCCATTTAAAGCATCCGTTGCTTTTGGTTAAACTCATACATTGACGGAGAAGTTGCAGCTGCTTGAAGCAACCAGCAACAGTGTGGGATAGTCACAACTGTTTAAAAGTTCTATATTAAGTCAAGGACAAATGCTCCTTTTAATGAATTTCCCTCTGTAGGTGTCATTCTTTTTTTTTTTTTTATTTTTGTGAGTACATAATAGATGTATATATTTATGAGGTACATAGGATATTCTAATACAGGCATGCAATGTATAATAATCACATCATAGAGAATAAGGCATCCATCCTCTCAAGCATTTATCTTTTGTCTTATAATCTAATTATGCTCTTTTGCTTTTTAATATACAATTAAGTTTTTATTGACTGTAGTCACCCTGTGGTGCTATCAAATATGATGTCTTATTCATTCTTTCTAACTTTTTTTTTGTATCCATTAATCATCCTCACCTCTTCTCCATCCCCCACTACTCTTCCCAGCCTCTGGTAACCATCCTTCTACTCTCTATGTCCATGAGTTTGATTGCTTTGATTTTTAGATCCCGCAAGTGAAAACGTGATGTTTGCCTTTCTGTGCCTGCTTTATTTCACTTAACATAATAACCTCCAATTCCACCCATATTGTTGCAAATGACAGAATCTCCTTCTTTCTTATGGCTGAATAGTACTGTATTGTGTATATGTACCACATTTTCTTTATCTACTTGTTGGTTGATAGACACTTAGGTTGCTTCCAAATCTTGGTTATTATGAATAACCACAGCAACAAACATGGAAGTGCAGGTGTATTCTTCTTTTAGAACAACTGAGAATAAGGTTAATTTTTTTCCATCTGCCAACTATATGACTGCAGACATTTATGATACATTCCTTTCACATCCTCTGTTCAGTTAGGTCCTTTCCGTTAGTGATGATACAACCCTAAGCTCAAACAGGAATAAGCAAGATGACAAACATAATGGCTCGCTGAATTAAAAAAAAAAAGTTCAGGTTATCTTCAGGCCCACCTTGATCCAGGAGCTCAAATGATACCACCAGAATTTTCCACAGAAGATGGCATCAATTTTTTATAGACTTGAACTCCAGACTCCAAATGTGTCTAAATCAACACAGATTACATGAATAGGGGAGCAGCTTTCTACTTTTTCCACTTTTCTGTTATATTTATAAATCAAGTTTTAATAATTATGTTGATTATTCAAAGTATTTCTTCTTTATTGGAGTTGTTCGTTCCTTTAGTACTCAGTACTCATTTTATGCTAATTATGTCACCAGCTTGTTCCTTGGGGAGAAATTCTACAATAGTAACTCATATTATGATTTCTGCACTTTTATCTAACAGGTTTAGAATTTGGAGGCTGTTACACGTGAATTTCATTATGACATAGCATCAGTTAGGTATATACAGTATTGGGCTGGAAAAAATTTTCAGAAAACCCAATTCAAAATGGCCTAAATAAGAATGATTTATTATCTCCCCAAATAGGAAGTCACAAAATAGGACACTTCTGAAATAGTTAATTTGGCAGCCCAACAACACAGTGAGGGACTTGGTTTTCTTCCGTCTTTTTACTCTGCCATCCTCAGTGCTTGGGCTCCACAGCCCCGAGAATACAATATGGCCGCTGCAGTTCCAAACATCACATGCAAACCAAGACCAGCAAAACTCACAAACCTTCTTCATAAGCATCTCTTTTAAGTAATGAAACCTTTCCATGATGGCCTTTTCAGGCCTCCACTCAAGCTCAATAGCAAGAAATATATCACATACCTTTTTTTTTTTTTTTTTTGAGACAGAATTTCGCTTTCCTCACCCAGGCTGGAGTACAGTGCTGCATCTCGGCTCATTGCAACCTGCGCCCCACAGGTTCAAGCAATTCTCCTGCCTCAGCCTCCGGAGTAGCTGGGATTACAGGCGCCTGCCACCATGCCTGGCTAATTTTTTTGTACTTTTAGTAGAGGTGGGGTTTCGCCATGTTGGGCAGGCTAGTATTCCTGACCTCACGTGATCTACCCGCCTTGGCCTCCCAAAGTGCCGGGATTACAGGCATGAGCCTACCACATCCGACCCACATACCCATTCTTAAACCAGTCACAGGCAGAAATATGAAACAACCCTGAGTGGTTTAGTGAAACATGACCACGTGCAGCAGAGGGACTGCCTAAACAAAGTAAGGCTCTTTAAATAAGGAATAAGAAGAGATGTGTCTTTGCATAGAAAACAGAAGAAAATTAAAATTACCCATACCCTCATCACTCAGAAATAGATCTTACTAATATTTTGGTGAATATCCTTCTAATAATTTTCCTTTTTTGCTTGTGTCACTTAAACTTATTTCATCCATTTATTCATTGATTTGTTTATTGAAGTTGAGGGCCTACTACATTCCACTACTGTTCGAGGCAATGGAGATAGGATGGTGAAAAAGGCAAGGAAACAAATCATCATCCATGTTGATTTTAGTCCGTACCCAGTGCTGTGTAGACTACAGAAATGGAGGGGGCGAAAGTAGGGCAAGGTGAGATGAAGAGTTGAGAGAGGACCTGTCCCAGCAGGGTCCTGAAAGAGGTGAGAGAGGGTGCTGAATGAAGATGCAGGGAAAGAAAATCCTACATGCAAAGGCCCACAGGGAGTACCATGTGGCCATGATCGTAAAATAGCAAAAGTGGCAGCCTGGCTAGCATGAAACACGCAAGGGGAAAGGGAAGTAATACATTCCAAAATAGTCAGAAGCCAAACCTCACAGGGCACAGCAGGCAACTATGAGGCCTTTTATTTTATTCTAAGAAAGCCCTGGAGGGTTGAGCAGGGGAGACTTGGCCTGACATATTTTTTAATACTCACTCAGGCTGTTCTGTGGATAACGGACTCTATAGAGACAAAATTCTAGAAAGTAGATTGTTGAAGAATTTGTGACAGTTTTTTCAGTTCAATTTTTCCTCAGTCACAAGAACAGTGCTTTCTATGCACTGACTTTCTTCTATATCTCTGAGAATGTTTCAATTACTTGGTTGAGACCAGCACTGTCCAAGAGAAACATAACATAATCACAAATGTGAGCCATATATGTATTTTAAAGTTTCTAGTAACAGAAAGACGTAAAAAGAAACAGGTGAAATTAACTTTATTAATATATTGTTTAACCCAATATATCCTAAATATAATTTCCACGTATAATTAATATAAAAATTATTAGAAAGACAGTTTGCATTCTATTTCTTGCATAAATTCTTTTAAATCTAGTGAATATATTACACTGACAGCACATCGTAATTCTCATGGGACACATTTCCAATATTTAAAGGCCCACATGGCTATTGCCTACTGCAGGCTATGGCAGGTATAGACAATAGGGTCTACCCAAGCTTTGTTCCCCCAGTGTGTTCTTAGTACTATTTCATGTCTGTAATAGTTGACTACTTAATTTCAGAACTACTTCAATCACGAAAGGTCTGGCTGATTTTCATATCAGTATCACTCAGAGCTGTTGGATGGCCACTGTTTCCTTCTTCCATTGTCTCTAACTTTTCATTTTCAAATGTTTTAATTCAAATACACCCTCATACATATGAATGCTGACCAACTCTAATTCACAGATATTTATCTGAAAAAGCAGCAGGTAGGTAATCTTTATATCCTTGAATAAGCGAATAAATTCTATAAACCTTAGCCAAGATGCGAAGCTTCTAACTTTTTCTTCTTTCTCTAAAGTTTATAACTTAAATTTGATTTAGCCATACAGGTAATTTCCTAGACTTCATACCTCACATGTCACATAGGTTGAAAGAGCATGAGTTTGTTCTGTTTTTTAAATTTTAAAACCAATATTTAAGCAGAAAATATTCGATTAAGAGGAATACTTAGGGAGTAAGATAGTTTTCTTTTTTGAATCCTAAGATTAACACTTTGATCCTTAATGTGAAAAATCTTTATAAAATATATTAGGTAGATTTCCACTTAGATAAGTATGGCATACAGACTATAATAGAATTTTCTTTGCTGATCACAGAGGTTACACAGTCTGTGTTGTTATTCCATAATTGCTGTCCACGTATAGAGAGGCAACAGAAAGAAAATCTAATTAATTGAAGGTCTTAGTTAGCTGAGGAGGGGCAAGAATTTGTTATGGCATAGCAAATGACAGTAATTATTCTGTAGAATGAGTATATATCAGATAGGAATGCTTTGGGCTGAATATGGTAACCTCACTAACTGGCTTAAATAAATAAGGTTTGTTTTCCTCTGGAAGTCAGCAGGCCAGGACAGGTATAGCCACTCACTCTACAACACTATCAAGGACACAAAGGACCCAACATCCTTCTAAATTCCCATTTTTAACAGTCTTACCTGTGGCCTTAAGATGCCTCCTACAAAAAGAGGCACACCATCCACGTTTCAGGCAAGAAGACAGGCAAAAGGCCAAAAGGCAAAAGGCCGAAAAGCAAACGATAATGCCAACCAAGTCTGTCCATTTGTAAGGACTTTTCCCAGAGCCACCTGCAAGAATTTCATTTTGGTCTCATTGGCCAGGACTGTGTAACCTGACCATAATAACACCAAGAAAGGCTGGGAGACAACTATCTCAACTGAAAGCGCTGCTATCCTAAACAAAACCAAATACCCAGCAGTTGTGAACAACGAGGTTATTACACAATACAGTGAAACAAGAAGTTGGCTCCTGAATTGCTATGTCCTGTGACAGCTGATGGGAAGTGAAAGCACATAAAATCAGTATGAAAGAACGATATCTGTAACAAGAGGTAACAATGCCACTTCCTTATTCACCACCCCCAAATCCCACACACCCCCTCATCTCTTCCTCCTCTGTGGATGTTGAAAATTCATCTATGAACGCTTCCAAGGCTACAATTTCCTACAGTTCTTCGATCTTCCATTTCCCCTAATGTTGATTCTAACTACCTGAACCATGGATTCCAAAAGGCAAGGATGATGACATTACTTTATCCCCCCAGCCATTTCAGCATAGCAGAGTAGACCACTGGACATAATGAGGTCTTGATTATCCTCTTGTGCTATGGTTTGAATGTCTGTCCCCTCTGAAACTCATGTTGAAATTTAATCTCCAATGTGGCTGTATTGAGAGGTGGTGCCTTTAAGAGGTGCCTGGGTCATGAGGGCTCTGCCCTGATGAATGGATTAGTCCACTCATGGATTAATGGATTAGTGGGGTAATGGGTTAATGTATTCATAGGTTATCATGGGAGTGGAAGTGGTAGCTTTATCAGAAAAGGAAGAGAGACTTGAGCTAGCATGCTCAGCCCTCTCACCAAGTGATGCTCTGTATCATCTGAGGACTCTGCAGAGTCCCTACTAGCAAGAAGGCCTTCACCAGATGTGACTCCCCAACCTTGGACTTCTCAGCCTCCACAATTGTAGGTAATAAATTTATTTTCCTCATACATTACCCAGTTTGGGGTATGATGTTACAAACCATCGAAAATAAGCTAAGACATCCTAAAACAGAGACTGTAGTAAACTAAAAGTCCCACTGCTATGACTGCTCAAATGTGGCTCCTTTAAATAAAATGCGGTCTCCCACAGAAACATAGACTATGTACTCACTCTTTACCTTTGTGCTTAATCTAGATGGCTTTCCACTTGCCCACACTCTGCTTTCCTGTCTCTTCCACTGTCTAAATGTATCTCCATTCCTGGATACTATTTTCCACGTGATCCACTTCTACCTCTGCTCTTCACATCTCAAGTCTGAACTAGATTTTTTAGCTTTGATCCCAACACTCTCCCGATATAACTTCAAAACTTTCTTCCTCAGCCTCAGGTACCTTGACCTTGACCTTGTTCCTACATAACCCCCAGCTGGTATGCCCCCATCAGGAGAAGAGATCAGACACCCCTAACTTCCTGCACAGTGTGCTAGATTGAGGGTGTCAACCACCATGAAGGGAGAAACTGCTGTCCTGATTCTTACTGAGGAAGGGCAAGGAGGCAGAAAGGATTTTAAACATGCCACTTCATAGTGCTGTTTCCTTACACAGCCCCCAGGAGCCATCTCTGAAGAAACATAGTGCCTCTTGAAGATTTTTTAAAAGATTTTTCCAGTTTGTCCTTCTCCCCCTTTGGAGCAGAGAATGTTAAACAGAGGAAAAGTTAGGAAAAATAGAGAAAGAGGGACCAACATCACCAGGAATGACAAAATAGAATTCTTTATACTTCTAAATCTGCTAAGAAATAAAATCTGATGTGATTGTGAGAAGTGGACAATGTTCCGTCCCAAGAAGGAAGACAGGGCCTTCCCTGCTCTGGCCCTCCGTTTTGCTCCAGCCTCATTGCTGGCTCCCTGATTCCGCCTGCATCTTGTTTCTTATATACTGCATTGGTCCAAAGAAGTTAGGTTATGGGCTGGTCACAAACAACTCCAAAATCACAAATGTACATTTTTCACTCGTCGCCTCTTCTCTGAGTCCAGGCAACTGTTTAGACTACCTCTCCTCTATGCTGCGGCTAAGTATATCTCTGTGTCAAGATACTCCTACAATGCCCATGCCAAGGGAAGAGTGCTCTGGAGAACTCAACACCCATAGTTAAATGATCCCACCCAGAAAAAACACTTGTCATTTCTCTTCACATTGCATCACCTTGATGAACCACAAGGAAGCAGTTTGTCATGTGTCCAAATGGAGGACAAATGGAAATATTGCTGAGTGACACAAATGCCTAACACGCATTCCATGTTATTTTTTTACCTCCATACTTTAGGGTAGTGTGACTCCTGTGCTTAGGACACCCCATCCCCAACCCTTTTCTTGGTTAATCTGTATTCCCATCAGTCGTCCTTCACCCTCCAGCCCTGCATGCAGGCTAGGTTAGAACTCTGTCCATATCATTGCACTGGTCACATCACATTATCGTCTGTCTTACTCAAAATTACAAGTTTCTAAAAGTATATCACTTGTCTTTTTAAAATTCAAGTATGAAGCTGGGTGTCGTGGCTCACACCTGTAATCCCAGCACGTTGGGAGACTAAGGCCAATGTCCCACATGGAAAATGATTCATAAATGTGTAATAAATGATTAAATAAATAAACATACAGCAGCCCAGAGAGTGCCAAGGAACAGTAAGAGGCACAATACCACAGGGCAGTGGAACAGACCCACACTCACACACAATCAGTCAAAGGTCAACCAACATTATCAGGAATGACAAAATCAAACTCTCCACATGTATAAATCTGCTAAGAAGTAAAATCCAATGGGACTGTGGGAAGTGGTGTTTCTTTGTCCCAGGAAGAGACAGATACAACCCCTAGTACCTGGAGTGTTGTGGGACCACATGCTCTAGTTTCCTACCCTTCCCAAGAGTCCCACTGGTTTGAAGAAGAAAACATACACAAAACTCCTATGTAAGGAATAAACATTTACATCTATGACAGATTTGGGTTGAAATTTAACATTCTGAAACTTCTCTTATTTTTTAGATTAGAAAATAATATATGACTACAGCAAAATTTCAAATAATGCAAAATAGTATGAATCGAAAAGTGAAAGCACTCTCCCCCATTTCTGCCCTAGATCCCCGACACTGCTCTTAGAAGTAATCATTAAGTGTATTCCTCCAGAAATTCTCTGTGCATGTTGTATGTATATATGTTGATATGTAATCTTTTCCTAAAAGTGAGATCATATTCTGCATATTCTACAACTTGCTCTTTTCTCTTCACAGTATGTATTGGGCATCTCCCTATTACTATATATAAATATATCTCATCCATTTTAAAGCTGAATTATAAGGATAAGGAATTTAAGCCAAACCCCTAACAAATGAGCAACAACTTTTTGAAGTTTTACTTTTAAATAACTCTTTCAAAGAAAAAAAAAGTGTTTCAGATATTCTCCCCTGGAAACAATTAGAAAACTAACTTCATATTCCACATGAGATCCAGAAGACATCAAAAGGGTAATACATGGTCAACACAATGCTATTATTTATCTTCTAACTGAAGATAAGAACTTACTTTTTAAAAATCCTTTTCCTAGAAAATACTGTGTGCTATTCTACCAGGAAAAAGAAAAATCTGATTTCAAATGTCCTTATTTCAAACATTTTGTCTTGTTACATAACAGAGCTTCTTTGTTTATTTATCTTGGGCAGAGAACCAGAACTAAAATCCCTCTCCCATCAACTTAAAGAAATATTCATGCTTCAGATTTTCTACATCAAAATCTAGATTTAGCTGGAAGAAGCCCTCTAGCCACTGTTCTTTGCCCATTACAATTTAGTTCATGGCATAACCCTGCCTGTGGCCACCATAAGCACAGTCAGTCAAACCACAATCGGTACCTCACTCAAGACTTTCTCCAAGCCCCCAGCCCTTCTTCCTTGCTTTGGTCACTTTCTCCTTTGGCCGCAGACCTTGACTCTCTCGCTTCTCTGCCTGGGTTGGATCAGGCTGGACTCCAAGACCAAGCATTGACCTCTGGCTCTGCTGGTTCCCACCTTTAGAGGCCTGTCATCAATGGGACATCACAAATATGGGTAAGGAAGCTCCACTCCTGGATGCCACCCTAGCAGGGTCCATGGCACCTTCAATTCCATGGGTGAGAGACTGCACTCAATGCCCCAGACTCCTCAGGATACCACATTGGCTGCTCTGCTTCTCAGAGAGGACCCTGAGCAGCTTCCAAAGGCAGCAAAGTTCAGAAATGTGAGCTCAGAAGCCTTACTCTTGAGCAAGCCATTAAACCCTTCTAAGGTTTAATTCTCACTTGTAACATAGGGTTACTAACAGTAATTATGTAATAAGATTATAATAAGGTTAAGTAAAGTAAAATAATCCATATTATATGTCCAATACAATGCATGAAACACAGTATGCCCCAATAAATATAAATGGGGATGATGATGATGATCATCATCATCATGATGGCGGCAATGATGAAACGAAATCTCTTCAAAACATCTTTGGAATTCCTGACTTCCTCAAGCAATTAACCTCGTAGAATCATGCCCCATCACCTTTCCTATACTTTAACGAATGAGATCACCTAGATCCTTCCAGAGGAAAGGCATTCTGAATAACAAAAAACTGTAATTGTATTCTTAAACGGCGAAATAAACTCAACAAGGCTCCTCCAAAACAAGGTAAACATGGACCCATGGAGACACTTGTGAGGCTCCCCAAGTGTTCATTGACGTGTACAATTTTCTCTGGGGCCTTTTTTTTCTTTTCCATAAATCTATCTCTTTTCTGAGGTGATTTTTGTTTGCTTGCTTGCTTCTTGTTCATACTGTTGATTCCATCTTTTATATATTTAAAACAGTAAACATGGGTGTTTCATGTTTGGTATTTGATAATTCTAACCTGTCAAGTCTGCAGATCCAATTGTGCTGTGTGTAGTTTTGGTGGCAGTGCCTTGTTTCCTGATACATTTTATGATGTGGTAGCTATGAGCTCCTGCTTACTGGGACTGGAACTGTGGGAATTCTCTAAGGCCTATTCTCTAAGGATCTGTTTCTCCAATGACCACTTGCATCCATTTCTGTCAGACCAGCAGTGCCATCAATCCAGGACCCCTTTAAATTAAATTCCAGTTAAAAGTGTTTTTATTTCTCTATTTTTTTCTGGACCTCAGGAGTAGTATGAACTCAGCCCCAAGCCCATGAGTGCCTGCTATGATTACAGATTCTCAAGAAAGACTTCCCACTACCCAGTGCGCAGGTTGAAAAGGCAAATTTCCCTGGCAAATTTTCCTCCTCTGGGTCATGTTTTTAGAAGTCCTAGATTTGATGGCAGCTTCAGTCTCACTCCCCACTTTGTAAAAGCCCAGTGTTTATTTCCTGCCTCCAGAATGCAGCCTTTATATTCAAGGTTCTAGGTCGCCAGTAATCAGCAGCTATCGCCAATGGAAGCTAACAGCTTCTACACTGGTTTACCTCTTGGGTTTCTTGCTTTCTCTTCATTTCAGATCTCTCTAAGGATTCCTCTTACTTTCTTGCCAGCTCAGCCATGCAATCAAAATGGTATGTATTCCTTAAATTTTATCCAGGCTGTCTAGTGTTTTGCATTTTAGTGATAGGCATTATAGAATATTTAATCCATCCATAATCCTACTAGAAATAATCTAGATTTTAATTTCATGTTAAAATTGTACTCAGTATTTTCTCTACCCCATTACTTGAATGGTTTATATTTGCCTCTCCTTGTCACCAGCTTCAATTATTGTGCTGTTCCTGCTATACTTTGGAGCCCCCGCTAATGCACAATTTACCTCTGCCTGGGTCTTCTTGTCTCATGTTCTACTCATGGTGGAGCGACAGCTCTTCACCATTAATTTTTCCAACTAGGTCGGTCCACAGGGGAAAGGTTACTGCATAATTATTACTTTTATTCTGTAACTTCAAGCAAAATTTCTAGAACATTTAGTTCTTGACAGCTAAAATACAATTATACAAAGAAAGATGGGGATTAATTACATTCTTGCTAAAACAAGTCATATTAAATAGATGATGTGAAATAGTGGAACATTTTATACATTATCTGTCATAAAATACACCACATACAAAACTCTCTAATCATGATGCCAGCCAGCTGCCAGCAAGCTGAGGAGACTTAACCATTTATTCCTTAAAATCCTTCATTATCTTAAAATTAATTACAAAGGACTCTGAAAAGATCCATTAATAACCCCTCCTCTCATCGTGTGCTAAATACCATGTTCTTTCTCTGAAGCTCAAGTATTGGGTTTCTGTGCCCATACTCTGAGCCTGGGTTTGAACCCTACTCTAATCCTTCCTAGGTAAGCATCCCAGAGCAGGCCACTTCATCTCTTGGACCATCTGGTCTTCATCGGCACAATAGAAATATAACAACTCTTCCCTTATAGGACTATGTCAGAGTTTAAATATGAACACTTTTAAAACCCTTGGCACAATGCCCAGCACATAGGTTGTCCTCAATAAATGGCGGCCATAAAAACAAATTCTACGACTGTCTAGTTTTTTCAAAAACATTCACTCAATATTATCATAAATGCAGTAGTATATATAATAAATAAACTACAACTGAGCCAATATCAGTATAATGTCAGGAAGCCAAGAGGTTTGCTTAAGGAATGGGGATTAATGTGTATTGGCTTTACTACCTTCTTTCACTTTATCCTATGTGGAGCCAACACACTCTCTAAGACAGGCAATTGGGAGAAAGCCTAATGATTCTCTCTTTGATCCAGAACAATGTGTAATAGCTGACCATAGGACTTGGCATCGTTAGTATTGGCACATACAGTTCTATATTACTTCCCAGTTTCTTAACACCTATTCATGTTGTCAACCCCTCTAGAAAAGGCTCAAGCTCCTACCATTGCCCAGCCTGCTCCTCTGCTGAGAACACCCCATAGACTTCTTCAGGCTAAGACTTACTCAATTTTTAGATATCAGCTAGGATGCCATATCCTCCAGAAAGACTCTGATCTCACTGAGCTCCCTGCTCTGAGTTCTCAGGGAATCTCATCATCCACTACAGGGGGCTATAAGTGACCTGCTTATTTGTCTGGATCCCCAGTAATGTAAGATGCATTACCACGAGAACCGTGTTTTTCATTGTTCAGGTCAGCACTAAACCCAAATGCTGACACAATGGTTAATATGACATAAGCATTAAATAAACATTGGTCGAATGAATATATGAATGAATGAAACATGAAGAAAACTGTAGCAAAAATTATCTGTCCCATAAACAGAGGCAGTTAGAAACATCAGAAGTGTTTGATCACTCAGAAAGACCTAAATATCTAATTGACAATCTAATTAAATTAAAGAAGTGGCAGAGACATGTGTTTTGAACTCTGTCTTCTCAGTGAAAGCAAAGTAGAGTCTAGGGAATTTTCAAACTCTATATGTAAATTTCTTTGATACCTTTGTAATGTCCCATCTGCCTGTCTGCCTCCTCACGTCCACTGCCCCTGAACACACACACTTCTCCATATAACACAAGACTCAGTACCTGGTGCACAGGCACTAAATACATATGAATAACTGACTGCACCCCTGCATTCCCCCACCAATCTTAACACTGCCCGTAGCAACAGCCATTTCAGCCAAGAACCCAAATTGAACGTCCAGAACTCCAACCCTGATTTTGTGACACGTTTTAAGTAACACTATGGTTCATTCTTATTCTTTACTTTAGTCCTCAAAACTGTGTTGACTTTTTTCCCCTCAACAATTCTTACTGCTTCTCAGAACGTACTATAACATGTGATGATAAGAACTGAGACAGGAATACAGCAATCCACGAAGTCTTGTGGCCTTGGTACCACTTCTCGGGAGAGCTTGAAAGCAGCCATGGTACGTCCAGCTGAGCAACCCGATTTGGGAATGTATTTGCCTCTGGAGTGTGATTTGCCTGTGTTCATGTGACCACTGGCTTGTGGCCTTTCTGCAAGATGCTTTCATACCACCTGGCTTCCATCTTAAATACTGCTCATTCCAAGCATTTCTGGGGATGGAACTTCTTCAGCACATTATGTCGGGTTTCTCTCTGACCTGCGCCAACCTGTGTTTTCATTAAAAACACGTAATTTAGAAGAGCAGGCAGATTAACACCTGATCGTTACTCAGCATTATAAACCCCACACATCCCAACACAGAAGATAACCACAGGGGACCCTAATACTCTAAACGCCAAGTGGCCAAGGGCAGGCCTTGGCTAAGGATGGTTCATCTACTTCATCAGCAAGAAAATGCTGTGGTTCTCGCCTGCTGCTAAGTATCTGTTCATGTTTCTCTATGCAGACAACTGATTTTTTCTTTTATTATTATTATTATTTTTTTGTCACATATATGTTTTTGGGGAATTTGAAGCTAATGAGGAAGCCAGATGTGGTGCCTAAGTTAACACTTCCGTATGTGTTTGTTCCTAATATCTAAGAACTAACATAGGAATAGGCTATGAAATACTGAAATAGATGGAAAAATGATGAAACCAGGAAAGAGTAAGAAACCCTGACAGAGTTTAACTTCTCTTATTCTTGGCTATTACCTGAATTTTTATTTTAAACTACAAAGCCTTGAAATTCATGAATAATACAGGAAATCTGTAAAATGCCACTTTTCTGGAATAAGCAGGACATTAAAATGCAAATTGCAGTTCTACACACAGCTGTACTCAACGTGACAAATTAAGCTCTTCCTATTCCTTGTCTTGACATTTGCCTTCAAGATGTTTGTTCGATGTAGAGAAAAAGCATGAGGGCAAGAGGGAGAATCAGACAGGAGGAGTGGTGACACCTCCAGGAGACCAGTTCCCTGTAAGAGGTCCCCAAGGCATGAAAGGTCTTCATGGAAGCCTTCCTGTCTGGCATAATACGTGGAAAAAATCATCGTCTACATTATTGCATTTTCTCAGGAAGACCTTCTTAGGAAAACGGTATAGTTTAATAATAAGATACCTCTTTAGAATGAGTAGGACAGAAATCTAAAAGAAAGTGAGTAAACTAGAAAGCTTCTGAGCTCCTGCTATACCCAAACTTCCACACATCACTCACTCAGGTGGATTCACAAAGCCATCTCCTAACTGTGACTTATTCATTCAACATATTTACTCAAGAGGAGAGCCTACTATGTGCCAGACACACTGGGGATACATCAGTAAATAATAGGACAAAGCTCACTACCTTCACTGAACTTGCATGCTGGTAGCTGTGGGTGGGGATTTATGTCAGCTATGGTGCTAAGTGCTTTACATATTTAACTCATGTAATCTTCACACCAGCCACATGAGGGAGGTAATATTATCATTCACATTTTACAGATGAGCAATTGTAAATGAATGAGGAATTGTAAATGAAACGTGAATGTTATGATTCACATTTTACAGGGAATTGTAAATGAAATGTGAATGTTACGATTCACATTTTACAGATGGCAAAGCTGAGGCACAAAGAAGTCTAGTGATTTAGCTAGTAAATTAGCAAATGAACAAGCTGGGATGTGAAACCAGAGACTCTGTCTCCAGAACGGGCATGCTAAACCACTTTATTTGACTGCCTGTCTTTTATGGCCTCTTCCACTTGCTCCCTTGCTATTTCTATATAACAATAAGAGTATATTCTCCCAAGCTCAGGGTCTGAGGCCTAGTTATCTATGTAACCCACTACTCACAACCCCTGTAGGGTCTGGTTGGTAAATGTTCAGTAAATATTAAATAAATTATTTGCCTTTGATTACTAAATTACCCTTACCCTGAGCTGGAGCTGCAACAGCAAGTATTAGCACCATCTAGTGGAGAGAGGCTGACAGCCAGCAAGGCGTTATAGCAATTACCTGGATAACTCAGGTAAACGTCTTCGTGTAGGTGCTTTGCCATCATTCTGCAGACCTCTGACAGCTGATCGGATAGCCCCTCAGATTTACCAAAAGGTAACCAACTAGGACATAAACAGTATTCCAAACCCAAAATAGATCCAGCTTTGGTATTTTTAAGGAATCAGCAAAGAACATTTTAAAGAGAGCTCTTCTAGAAAATCCATGATTATAGTCACAATGCAATAGGGAAGATCTCAACTTCTACATATATACAACTACAAATAACTGCATTTAAATTGTTAAATAAGAGCAATCACTCAGAGACCAAGACTTAGAATGGATCCAGATATAAAGCTTGAAAGAAAATGGTTATTCCTAATTCCTATAGCTACTGGAACTCAACTCTCTTTGCACATTCTTTTACTAAATATTAGCTAATTGTGATACCAATGTATCAGTATGCCATAAAATTAAACAATGGTTCTATCTACACTTTGTTTACAGTAAAACAACATAAACATTGTGAATGTACTTCTTTTTCTTAAGCCCTCTTAGAAAAACAAGAAAAATAAAGGAATATTTTATTTCAGTTAGTCATTTTTGATTACTTTTCCCCTTTCACATAAAGCAAAGAAAAACAGAAGAGAGGAGGTTGATGAAAAAAATGCAGGGAAACAGTGTAACAGGCCAAAGTGCAGAAGTCAGAAAATGTCTGCACTTCTAGTCCCCACTTCATAACCTAGCAAACTCCTATTCATCCCTTAAGACCTGGCTCAAGTGTCACCTCCACTGTAAGGTCCTTCCTATCTTCTGCGCCCCACCCCAGCTACTTACTCCCATGACTGAGATCGCTTAGTACTTCATCCATAACACTACTGTGCAATATTATACTGTCATTGTGCACTGACTTATCCTTCTTCAACAGAGATGATGAGGCCTTAAGTTTCTCAGCACATCTACTGGCTAAGTGACTGCTGAAACCGGAAGTAAATAATGATCCTTTGAAACAAATACCATTTCCTTCTTCCTTCTATGCTTTGCATTGTTATACAACAAAAAGCTTTTGAAAGTAGCATAAAGACCAAGCAATTCTCAAGGCCTTTTCTTTGAATCTTTGGTGATTTTTATTTTTTTTTCCTACATGGTCTTCAAAACTAGTCTTCCCAAGAGACAAAATCAAGAATCATTGAGATGTAAAAAAGAATAAATAACCAAGGAGTGTGGTTTTAAATGCTATTTCTTCTCTTCTGCCCACAATAAAACCGTGTCAGGAGGGATGTGCCCCACACACATCAGTGCATCTGCCTAAACTGAAAAGAATGTGGAAAGACTCACTGGGAAAATCAAATGTTCTTTATAAATCCAAGTACCCAGACATGATCTGTTTCTTTAAACGCTGTTAGCAAATGTACTGCTGAAGGTTAACAGACAATTTAGAATCATCATAGTTCTATGAAAATGATAAACAAAACAGAAAGATCAGCCTTTCATGATTGCATAAAATCAGCCACAATCAAACAACAACAAAAAAAATCACTACGGAAAGCGCTGTACTTGCTGAATGCATTATGATGGTATATTGTCTGTGGTGGCTAAACATTTGGATTTGGGGAGGTCAAAGAGCCAGAGTTCAAATCCATGTTCTGCAGTGAATAAGCCAGGTGACCTTGAATACATTATGTAATCTCTTTATGCCTCAGTTTTCTTATCTGTAAAATGGAAACAATAATAGTACTATCCTGGGTTTGTTATGAGCACTTAGCAGAATGCCTGGCATGCAAAAAGCATTCCATAGAGATCAACATTTATTACTGCTTCTCTTTTCTGATTTATTTATTCATTTCAGTATTTCAAGAAAATATATATTTAGTACACACACTAGACATTGTACTGGAAATTTTCATATACATCATTGCAGTTCACATTTAGAAAAATGAAAGGGTTAGACACAATGTACCTTCCTAGTGCTAACATCCTTTTATCCCAGTCATGTAGAATGAAAATGTGTTTCCAGGGTTCAGCAAATATTTGATTCAAGTTTCACTGTTAAACATACTTAATCACTTTTAAAACTGTAATAAAAAGCATCACCCACACTTGTGTTCTTTATTTTAATAGAAGGGAGACCCCAAATGACTTAATTTGTGCTGCCTGGTTAACTTTGCTTTTTTCTGGAGCCCTCAACATATAACTTTGCAGTGGATATATTTGAACTCCTTAAAATTGTGACACCAATTAAGAAGACTGCAAGTCTTTTTCAGTTTTGTTGTTTTGTTTTGTTAATTCAGACCTGTATATGTCTATTCACATAAAATCATACAAGCAAATACAATCCTATGACATTTGTGTGTTCCACTCAATTAAGTGACAGGATACATTCATATGGTATTTTCTGCCAAATGGTGACAAATTAAACTAGCTGAAGAACCCATTAATTGACTCTTTAAACTGAACATTTAACAATTAATAACTGCATGCTCTTGTTACTTGCTGTGATTTTAATTTGAAACAAGCATTTCCTACCCTTTTGAGCTACTGTTTCAGTTCAATTGAAGAAGCTATTAAAAAATACTGTATCACTTACACTGAAGAGCAAGCTATTACAAAAATACTGCCATTTGTAACTACTCATCTGTAAATCTAGATTTTCTTGATGTAATGCAGAGAGAGAGAGAGAGAGGGAGATCAAGGGAGAGGAAAAGATAGAAAAAGTAAGAGAGAGAAAATTACAGTAGATGCTTAGAATGACAGTGACTATAACTGTCTTCCATGAACAACAATTTCATTGGAAGTTTGTTAAATCAGCCTCATTCCTCTTTTGAATGACTATAAGAATCAAATCTCACAAATTTGAACTAATAAATTCATACTAATAAAATACTCCCCTTCATTTCTTCTACATATTTTTATCAATCCTACACATACGTTTCATTTTTAAAAGGGGCAGCATTCAGAAAACTTGGTACCAAGCCATTCTCTATTGTGAGAAATTACCATGGACCAGTAACTGTTATAGTTTCTAGATGGGACACAAACATGAAAAAGTTATCAAGTACCTGCCCACAGGAAGGTTTACATCTGGCGAAGACAGATATATGTATATTTAGAATGAGACAAATGTGGAAAGTGCCATCGAAGTGTATGTGTAGATGTATACATACATAATGTATATTATACACAATACCTAAAGCAGTGAGGTAGAGTTAGACTGGGAGTGAGTAATTTCAACTGGAAAGTTAAAGAAAGGTTATATAGATAACCTAGTATTGAAGTTGCACATTGAACACTGAACAGAATTCAACAAGAGGATTAAGTGTAAAATACCACAGAAAGATTCAGAGGTAGGAGATTGAAAATGTTCAAGAAAGGTGAGTGGCCCAGGTATATGTAAGTATTTTAGTTTATTTGCATTGAAAAGGGAAAGAGGAGCAGATAGTACAACAATGGCAAAGCTAGCCTAAATTAAAATGTCATAGCCCCCAAAATTGCACTTAGAATAAATATGTATACTTTGTATTTATCTTATTCATCCTATGTCGAATGAGCCCAGAGAGAAGAATTTTTAAAGTTAATTGTGTTTATGATCCCTCCAAGGGTTTTATTTCACTCGGGTATGATTATAATTTCTAGTAAGTGGAAGCTCAATAATTCTTCCATTTCATCATCTTTCTTAACAATTTCTCACAAATGTGAGAATTATTCCATTATTTGACTGGAGTTTTGGCTCCTCAAGAATGAAATATCTGGACACAGCTGTCTCTCACAGTTTTTTGAGATTTACCTGGGAAACCTCCAAATTTGTTTTCAGTATACTACAAAAAGACATCAGGAAATTAAAGAGCAGCAAAAGAGAAGAACATCTTGTAGCTCAAACTCCTCATTTTCAGAAGCATTTACCACCCAGAAAGATTAGGTGACTGTTGCAAGGATTAAATAAAACAGAGCATGAAGCCACTTTCTTAAAAATATGAATAATTTTTTAAAGTGGTCACACAAGTTCATCACACAATCTCTCAATGACAGAAACATAATCATGATTCCATGAATCAAATTTTCAAATTTCTTGCCTTCCAATCCAGTGTTACCCATGTGTAAGGCAAAGTAGTGGGAGTTAAAAATAAAATAACAACAAGTTTCTAGTTATAAAGGCTTCAGTATCTAATTGGGCAAATGAAGAATAAAGCCTGTAAATAGGACTCTTTTTGGTTTGTTTGTGGGTTTTTGTTGATTTTTTGGGTTTTTTTTTTTTCTTTGGTTTTGTTTGGTTTTGGTTTTTTTGGCTGCAGCTATAGCAGAGGGAATTAATCATAATTATTAATTTATAACACATTATCAACATACCTTTTTCATAGGATTTTTCAATGGTTACATTTTTAAATATATATTTAAAATGTACATTATATATAAATACATGAGAGCTTTTTTTACAAGTTGTAAAGAGATTATGGATGGTCCCTAACTATAGTTTGACTCACCATTTTTCAACTTTACCATTTCGTATGCTGCTCAACATATAATGGGGTTATATGTGGATAAAACTATCATAAGTTGAAAATATCATTACATTGAAAATGCACTTTCAACTTTCCATTTTGACATGTAAAATGAAAGGTTTATCTAAGCGTTTATCAGAATGTAATGGAGAAAGAACAGTATTTCAACAACTGGTGCTGAGAAAACCGTATATCCACATGCAAAAGAATACAGTTGGATCCTTACCTTACACCACATGTGAAAATTAATAAAAAAAAGTGAATTGAAGACCTAAAACTACAAAGTTCCTAAAAGAAAACATGAAGAAAAGTTTCATAACACTGGATTTGACAATTACATATTGGATATGACACCAAAGCACAGGTAACAAAAGCAAAAAATTAACAAATGTGAAGAAATAGAACTTTAAAACATCTGTGAATCAAAGAAAACAATCAAGAGGGTGCAAAGGCAACCCATGAAATGAGAGAAAATATTTTCAAATGATTTATTCAATAAAGAGTTAATATCCAGAATATCTTCTGGATAAGAACTTCTACAACTCAACAAGAAAAAAGCAAATAACCCAATTTTAAAATGAGCCAAGGATTTACATAGACATTTCTGAAAAGAAAATATACAAATGCCCAATAACCATAATTACAATGGGGTAGACATGTGAATATCACAATAACATACCAACAGAACTTGAAAATAAACTAAAAGAGACCGGGCGCGGTGGCTCACGCCTGTAATCCCAGCACTTTGGGAGGCGTCAAGGTGGACGATCACAAGGTCAGAAGATCAAGACCATCCTGGCTAACACAGTGAAATCCCGTCTCTACTAAAAATACAAAAAAAAAATTAGCCGGGCATGCTGGCATACACCTGTAATCCCAGCTACTCAGGAGGCTGAGGCAGGAGAATCGCTTGAACCTGGGAGGGAGAGATTGAGATCACAGCACTGCACTCCAGCTTGGGCAACAGAGAGAGACTTCATCTTAAAATAAACAAGAAAGACTTTGAAAATAAACTAAAAGAATCATTAATAACCATAGAAGAGGAAAATTCCAAGAATGCAAAGAGTTTAATATTGGGAAATTACTTATAGTAGTGCAATAATATTTCTAACTTATATATATATATATATATGTATATATATATTCTCTATAGATAGTAAAAAGAAATTTAATAATATTTTGAAAAATAATTTTTAAGAAAGCTAAAAACAAAAAACAAAAACAAAGATCAGCTAGGAATTATAGACAAGTATACAATGTACCTCAACTAAGACACTGTATTAGTCAGGGTTCTCTAGAGGGACAGAACTAATAGGATAGATGTATATATAAAGAGGAGTTTATTAAGGAATATCAACACACACAATCACAAGGTGAAGTCCCACAATAGGCCATCTGCAAGGTGAGGAGCAAGGAAGCCAGTCTGTGCCAAAACCTCAAAAGTAGGGAAGACCAACAGTGCAGCCTTCACTCTGTGGCTGAAGGCCCAAGATCCCCTGACAAACTACTAGTATCCAAAAGCTGAAGATCTTGGAGTCTGATGTTCGAGGGCAAGAAGCATCCAGCATGGGAAAAGATGAAGGCCAGAAGACTTAGCAAATCTAGTCCTTCCAACTTCTTCTGCCTGCTTTATTCTAGCTATACTGGCAGCTGATTAGATGGTACCCAGACAGATTGAGGGTGGGTCTGCCTCTCCCAGTCCACTGACTCAAATGTTACTCTCCTTTGGCAACACCCTCACAAACATACTCAGGAAAAATACTTTGCATCCTTTAATCCAATCAAGTTGACACTCAATATTAACCATATTTAAACCACATAACCAATATTTTTTTTTTCTTTTTCAGACCGAGTCTCACTCTGTTGCCCAGGCTGGAGTGCAGTGGTGCGATCTCAGCTCACTGCAACCTCTGCCTCCCGGCTTCAAGCAATTCTCTGCCTCAGCCTCTGGAGTAGCTGGCATTACAGGTGCCTGCCATCATGCCTGGCTAATTTTTGTATTTTTAGTAGAGACGGGGTTTCACCATCTTGGCCAGGCTGGTCTTGAACTCCTGACCTCGTGATCCACCTGCCTCAGCCTCCGAAGTGCTGGAATTACAGGCGTGAGCCACTGAGCCCGGCCCAATAACCAATATTAACAGACACAAACAAACATACTAGCCTCGGTTTGCACAGGGTCAGGATCATCAATATTACTGTCTTCCACTTCCATATCTTGTCCCACTGGAAGGTAGGTCTTCAGGGATACCAACATACAAGGAGCTGTCATCTCCTATGATAAAAATACCTCCTTCTGGAATATACCTTTTGAAGGACCTGCCTAAAATTATTTTACAGTTAACTTTTCTTCTATAAGTATAAGGAGTACACTCTAAAATAATCATTAAAAGTATAGTATAGTAAATATACAAACCAGGAACATATTTGTTTATTATCATTATCAAGTACTTTGTACCGTACATAATTTTTATTTTTTGCTTTTCTTTAATTTTTTTTGAGACAGTGTCTCACTCTATCACCCAGGCTGGAGTGCAGTGGTGCAGTCATGACTAACTGCAGCTTCAACCTTCCTGGCTCAAGCATCAAGCAATTCTCTCACCTCAGCCTCCCAAAGTGCTGGGATCAGGCATAAACCACTGCACCCAGCCTATACATAATTGTATATGTTACACTTTTACATGATTGGCAGTGAAATAGGTTTATTTATACCAGCATCACCACAAATACGTGAGTAATGCATTGTGCTATGATGTTAAGATGGCTACAATGTCAGAAAGCAATAGGAATTTTTCAGCTCCATCAAAATCTTACGGAACCACTGTTATATATGCGGTCTGTCATTGACCAAAACAGCAGCGCATGACAACATATACATTTTGTTTATCCATTCATCTGTTGTGGGGCACTTAGGTTGTTTCTATGTCTTGACTATTGTGAATAATGTTACAATGAGCATAAGCATGCAGATATCTTATCAGCATACTGATTTACTTTCCTTTGGGTATATACTCAGTAATAGGATTCCTAGATCATATGGTAGTTCTACTTTTAATTTTTTGAGAAACCTCCATACTTTTTCCCATAATAATTGTACCAATTTACAAACAAGCAACAATACACAAGGATTCTCTTTTCTCCTAAATAAAAAACAAGACATGAAACTATACAGCATAAACTCACTTTTCATAAACACTTATAAGAAAAAAAAATAGCACCACCTTCCACCATGTCCACTACCATTTTCTAAGGAGAATAACTGCAGAAGTACAAATATTTAGAAGTTCTCTGAATGATAACAATGAAACAAATGATAAAGGCAGAAAATATTAGAAATTTTGGTGTGAAACTAGAAGTAAGAAGACAGGAGCTGGAAAGATAGGAGTCTACAAAAGCAAGAGGAAGATATAAAGAAAAATGCTCTGAATTGGTATAAAGCTGTGAACCCGAAAGTATCTGAGACAGGTGTCAATCAATTTAGAAGGTTTACTTTGCCAAGGTTAAAGATGCACCCATGACACAGCCTCAGGAGGTCCTAATGACATGTGCCCACGGTGTTCAGAGTACGGCTTGCTTTTATACATTTAGGAAGACATAACACATCAATCGATTCCTGTAAGATTTACATTGGTATACTGGAAGGGGGAGACAACTCAAAGCTTGCAGGGGTTAGGGGTGGGGGTGTGTCCTTCCAGGTCATAGATAGATTTTAACATGTTCTGATTGGCAATTGGTTGAAAAGGTTATTATCAATAGAAAAGACTGTCTGGGTTATGACAGGAGTTACAGAGAGCAAAGTTTTATCGTGCAGGTGAAGCCTCCAGGTAGCAGGCTTCAGAGATAATAGATTGTATAAATGTTTCTTATTAGACTTAAGACCTGTGTTCATGTTAATGCTGGTCAGCTTTTTCTGAATTCCAAAAGGCATGTCCAACCTCCTCCTTGCCCTCATGGCCTGAACTGGTTTTTCAGGTTAACTTTGGATGCCCTTGGCCAAGGAGAGGGCAGGGGGTTCCATTCAGATGGCTAGGAGAACCTCAGGATTTTGTTTTTGGTTTACAAGCAATAGAGAGATGCAAGATACTGTCACAACTATCTGAATTATTCTATCAGGGAACAAAAGTCCCATAAAACAATGAGAAATATATCAGGGAAATTGTCCCACCACATAAATGTTCCAACCCGTGGATGTTTAACAAAATTTTGAAAAGAGTATAATATTTCAAAAGCAATTTGTGTGCTTTATTGCATTCTGAAACAGCACACACAAAACAAATTTTAGACCAGGTATGGTGGCTCAAACCTGTAATCTCAGCACTTTGAGGTTAGGAGTTCCAGAACAGCCTGAGCAACATAGCCGGATCCTGTCTCTAAACAAGCCGGATGTGGTGGCAAGTGCCCGTAGGTCCCAGCTACTCGGAAGGCTGATGTGGAAGGATTCTTGAGCCCAGGGCTTTGAGGTTACAGTGAGCTATGATTGTGGCACTATAGTCCAGCATGTGTGACAGAACAAGACTCTGTCTCTAAAATGATTAAAAATTTTAATCTTCTCTTGATGATTCGGTGCCATAATCACAAACATCAAGTACTGCACTGTCTATGAAACAGGTATGTCCTCAAAAGCAGCCAAATTTTCTAGGATTATTACTCTTTAATAATCCAAATTTCCAGGTTTTTTTCATTCTTATATGTTTATCTGAAGCTTTTTATAGCTTTTATCTTAAACACATTGAGTTTTAGAGCTGTAAGGGGCCTCAGAGATTAACCAGTTCAACACACACATTTTACAGAGAAGGAAATCATTTTCTTGCTCCACCATGAAGCTCTGGCTCTATGTATTGCTGTTTTAACATGTCTGTTGTGAGCAACTCATCTCCCTTTTCTAATTTTCTGCTTCTAATCTGACAACTGGGAAACCAGATAAGCAAACTTGTTAGAATTGTACCAAAATTAGCCATAATCTAAATGAAAACCTATTCTAAGAACACAGAGTAAGAGTTTTAATGTTATTCTGCAGGGTCATACATTGTGGTAACTCGGAGGCCTCTTTTCCATTCTTTGCATTTTGGGAAGGCTTTTACAAGACAATAATAAAGGTTTCCAGGACTTTTGCCTAAAGAATGCTAATTCTCTGAGAATGAGAAACTCTTCCCCTCATGGACTATGTGATCTTGAGGAAACTGTTTAATGGCTCTGAGTCTCTTTCTCCTCACATGTAAAAAAGGAATGAACTATCAGGGAAGATAACTGTTTAATTCAATGAGGTCACATGCTGTCTTTGTTCATTTTGTGTTGCTGTAACAGAATATCTCAGACTGGATTATTCATAAAGAAAATAAATTTATTTCTTAACAGTTCTGGAGGCTGGGGATTCCAAGGCTGAGAGACTCACATCTGGCAAGAACCTTCTTGCTGCAGTAAACAAAAGGGCAAGAGAGCATGAGAGGGTATGGGGGACACAAGGGGGTGGAACTCACTTTCATCAGGAGGCCATTCTTACTATAATGGTATTAATTCACTCATGAGGGTAGAGCCCTCAAGGCCTAATCACCTCTTAATGGTCCCACCTCCTAATACCATCAAAATGGCAAACAAATTTCAACAGAGTTTTGGAGAGAACATTCAAACCACAGCACATGCTTTAAAGAAGGCTAAAAAATTGCGAGTTGTTATTTTCTCTCCACATTTTCTCAAGCAGCAGAAGAAGCCATGTTTGCAAAAGCTAACAGTATCTTCATTTTATGTAGCTCATTCAGGAGTGGGTACAATCCTGCTCAAAGCAACATTGGGTTTTCCACAGGAATTCTCAAATGTAGATATCATTAGAATCATCTGGGAGCTTTAAAAACTCCTATAGCCTAAGCCCCACTTGCTGATAGTCTGGTTAAATTGGATTAATTGGGTTGGGGCCTGGGTATAGGTATTTTTTAAGATATTCCTAGGCTGGACACAGTGGCTCATGCTTATAATCCCAGCACTCTGGGAGGCCAAGGAGGGAGAATCACTTGAGCCC
This sequence comes from Cacajao melanocephalus, assembly GCA_963573385.1. Taxonomy (NCBI): domain Eukaryota; kingdom Metazoa; phylum Chordata; class Mammalia; order Primates; family Pitheciidae; genus Cacajao; species Cacajao melanocephalus. Next base: position 30,709 of record CAUYLG010017502.1, on the reverse strand, counting down.
AAGAGTTCAAGACCAACCTCAGCAACACAGTGAAACCCCCATCTCAACAAAACTAAAAATAAAAAATTAGCCAAGTGTGATGGCACATGTCTGAGTCCCAACAACTCAGGGACTGAGCGGGGAGGATCTCTTTAGCCCAGGAGGTTGAGGCTGCAGTGAGCCGTGACTGTACCACTGAACTCCAGCCTAGGTGACAGAGCAAGACTGAAACTACCACTTCAAAATTATAAATGAAATAGTGACAGAGATCTGACCTAACCAACTCCATCTTGCTTCTAACCTCCAAGCTGTCCTCGTTCATTTATGGGTGTAGGCTGAACTAACTTTGGGAAGAACATAGTTATAGTTTATACTTTCAAACAAAGATAATAACAGCGATTTCACTAAACAAACCACCTTCTTGTCTAAGACCCAGACTGCCTTTGTAGATCTAACTAATTAGTCAAAAGATTAGAAATTACGGTTTAGGAGTCATGTAGCTGGAGGCTACAAGATTCGCACCCTCCCCAAATTGCTCCTGGGGATATCATCACTACTGTAAACCTAAAATCAATGCTTGAGACATTTTGCAAACCCTGCACTTAATGGATCAGCTGGCACCACACAGATTGATAAACTGGCTCATCTGATCTTGTGGCCTCTACCCAGGAACTAACAGTGCAAGAAGACAGCTTCAACTCCCTGTCATTTCATCTCTGACCCAACCAATCAGACCTCCTCTGACTCACTGCTCCCCACCCTGACACCCACCAAATTTTCCTTAAAAACTCTGATCCCTGAATGCTCCAAGAGACTGATTTAAGTACTAAAACTCATGTCTCTTGCACAGCTGGCTCTGCGTGAATTACTCTTTTTCTATTGCAATTCCTGTCTTGATAATCGGCTCTGCCTAGGCAGTGGGCAAGGTGAACTCATTAGACAATTACAAGACCCTGTCTGGAAAAATAAATAAACAAAATAAAGAGAACCCCAGGTGATTTTTATAAGAGCCTGGGTTGAGAGCCAATGCTCCTGAGAAATACTTTGAGCCCTGCTGAGCGTCAGTACCTGTTTGCATCAGATCAAATTCCCTAACAGTCCCTGCTGTTCACTGGTGAGATTCTATGGTGGTTTCTTCTTTGTTCTTCCACACTGATACTGAAGGACTGTGTTAAGGAACAAAAAAACTTCTCTTCCGGAGTCCACAAGGGGCATGATTTCAAAGGCAGGAATTTTCCAGCACCACACCTCCATCCACGCCCTGATCCTGGAACCTACAGTTCATCTGACTTTCCCACACGCGGGCGGGGTGGAAAATCCAGGTGTGCTTCTTTTTTCAAAAAGCCCGAGAAAAGCTCTGGGAAAAGGGGGTTCTGATGTGGGCCAAACAGCCAATCCAGTATCAGAGTCAAAGATCAATCACTCCAGAGGAAGTCTGAAAGAACTCCCCTCAGTGGACGAGAACATGAACGGGGCGGGAATAATTTCAGGGTTGAAAACCCCACTGCTCCTCACCTGTATGGATATCCTCTCCAGATTCCCCTCCCAAGGCAGCGTGGGAGCTCTCTCTCCTTCTCTCTTTCTCTCTCTCTCTCTGCCTAATAAATCGCTCTCTGCTGAACTCTTTGGGTCCGCAATATTTATTCGAACGGTAAGCTCACCACGCCTACAGGGCCCCTTCCCGAATTCTTGGGGCAGGAGAGGCCAAGGACCTGGGCACATCAGGGAAAACATTCTATGGGAGAACTGGAAGCGTCTTTGGGACGGCCCCGCGGCTCTGCTCCCATCTCCCCATTATATCTAGCAAGCACCGGGAAGGAGCTGAGCCCCTGCGCCCTGCCCCAGTTACAATACCTCTAGGACTCCCGCCGAGTCGACTCCTGTACCCCTCATATTGCTTGACAAAGATATGATGTAAGTCTGATCTCATAGTAGGTATATACACTGACATGATGGTACCAGTTGTTTAAGTATAGTATTTCCATCCTTGCTGGCAAATAGCTGCTGCTCCAAGCTCCCGAAGGTCTGGCACCTTTCCAACACCCACCCTATGACCTACATCCATTCTGACTGCTCAGTGGTGATTAAGTTAAACATTGTATTATCCCTAGTTTTCATGACCTGGGGTTTTGCTTCACAACACTAAAATTTAGAGGATGAAAGTATTTTAAGTAATGATTTTAAAAAAATAATAGATGAGAGAAAATACCTCCAAATCATATATCTGATAAAGAGGTTGTATCCAGAATATATAAAGAACTGCCACAATTAAATAACAGAGCCACAAACAATCCAATTAAAAAGTTGAGGTACTAGCCTGGCCATCATAGTGAAAACCTGTCTCTACTAAAAATAAAAAAAAAAATTAGCTGGGCATGGTAATGGGTGCCTGTAATCCCAGCTACTCTGGAGGCTGAGGCAGGAGAATCAGTCGAACCTGGGAGGCAGAGGTTGCAGTGAGCCAAGATAGCGCCACTGCACTCCAGCCTGGGTGACAGTTCGAGGCTCTGTCTCAAAAAACAATAACAAAAAAAAATGAGAGTAAACTTTGTATGAATATCTCATCAAAGAAAATACATAATTAGCTAAGATAACACCATTAATAAGAAAAATGCAAATTTAAATGACAATGGAAATTCTACTACACACTCACTAGAGTGACTATAATCACAACATCTAACATTATAAAGTGTCGGCGTGAATGAAAAAAACTGGAACTCCCATACATTGATGTTCGGAATATACAACCACTTTAGAAAAGTTTGGCGATTTTTAAAGAAAGTCAAACACATACCTATTAGCAATTCTACTCATAGTAATCTACCCAAGAAAAATAAAAACAACGTCCTAAGAAATAAAAATAAAATTCTAAGCCCCCAACTGACTGAACAGAACTCCTGTAGACCAAAGGAACCCTAGAGAAACCTTGGAAGCTGAGTCACAGCCATAGGGATAGGAGATCAGCCCAACCTTATTATACTCCCACCCTCCTACCCTCACTAACAGCCTTCAGGCTTTCTTCACTAAGGGCTAAATAGAAACTAGTCCTTTCAAAAGACTACTAGCTTATCTTCCCAGGTACAGAACAAGCACAACATGAGATTAATCATTCCTTCACTCCTCCCTGAGATAAGATGAGTTTAATCCTTATGTCACCCTTTCTTGAGACATCTGTTTTCTCTATTCCCTTTTTCTTCAAAGGTTCACATTATCTTATGTAAAATATAGATTTACTGGGTACTAACTAAATTCTCACAAGTGTGTAAACATTTGACTCACTGCTGTCCCACCCTCTCGCCTTTTTAAGGAAAATCTATAAATACTAAATATCCTGAGAACCTCTTTGTAAAAAACAGCCATTGATACTTCTGTTTTTCCTAGGCATACCCTCAAGGTGGCTCAATAAAGCTCCATGATTTGAGACTTATGACTCAATCACTCATGTTAGTAGTCATTTTATTAACTGTGAAGGAATCTTGGAGAAGAAATCAGCCCCTTTGACCCACAGCAGTTCTCCTATCAGTGCTGGCAAGAGATTCTCTCTGACAGATTGTGCCTATCACTAAGGCTCCAAAGCTGCTCTCTTCTCCTGAGGTTCCCTATCTCCTGAAATTTTTGATTTCAGATTCAAGGTTTATTTTGCCACAGAATTCCTCTAAAAGAAGGAGTTTGCAATGGGCACGGTGGCTCACACCTGTAATCCCAGTACTTTGGGAGGACGAGGCAGGCAGATCACGAGATCAGGAGTTCAAGACCAGCCCGGCCAAGATAGTAAACCCCATCTCTACTAAAAATACAAAAAAAATTTAGCTGGGCATGGTAGCACGCACCAGTAGTCTCAGCTACTCGGGAGGCTGAGGCAGAAGAATCACTTGAACCTAAGAGGCGGAGGTTGCAGTGAGCCAAGATTGTGCCACTGCACTCCAGCCTGGGAGACAAAGTGAGACTCCATCTCAAAAAAAAGAGTTTGCTCACTTCCAATGGAGAACAGTCTTCGGCTTGGGCCCCATCTCCAGGTAAGGAGCTGGTCTGAGGTTTCATTTTGAGATTTGGTAGCTGAAGGTCAAGGTTTATTGCCAACTGTATGTAATGTATCCTTATGCTCAGAGATCTCAACTATAGGTAAATTATGAAATCACTTTTTCTATTTTTTTTTTTTGGTTTTGGTCTATCTTTCATTAGATTTGACCAACTCTTACTCCCACCAACAATGTTGACTAAAACTCCATAGCTGCAGAAAGTCAAGCTCCAACCCCAGAAACACCAGCTGTTTAAAAGAAATCAATATTTTACCCTCAAAATAAATTTATTTGACATATTTTAAAGTGGCCCAGCCAGACCTTCCCTAGTTTGGATCTAGGAAAGATTAGCTAAGAGTCTTCATGATTAAATAAATTGTATACTTCTTCTCCTATTAATGTGCCTTTTGTGAATTAATTTTTCTTTCCTTTTTTTTTTTTTTTCCCCTTGAGACAGAGTTTTGCTCTTGTTGCCCAGGCTGGAATGAAATGGCACAATCCCAGTTCACTGCAACCTCCACCTCCCAGGTTCAAATGATTCTCCTGCCTCAGCCTCCCGAGTAGCTGGGATTACAGGTGTGTGCCACCACGCCCAGCTAATTTTTTGTATTTTTAGTAGAGACAGAGTTTCACCATGTTGGTCAGGCTGGTCTCAAACTCCCGACCTCAGAAACTCACAAGCCAGCAAATGGGCAAGAACTTCTTATTAGTGAGACTCCTGGCCTCTCTGTGTAATCCAATTGAACAGATGGTTAAAAATCACTGTTTGGTCTCAAAGTTTTGATTATTGGGAAAAAGGAATTTGTGTTACTAGTCTTGGGTGTAGTGACTGGTGTACTTTTGGTACTGCATGGTGTGAATGTTCATATTGTTTGATCCCTTGCCTCTCGGAAATAACCTTTTTTGTTGCCATTTTCCTTTGTCTTTCTGTGTTGTTTTCTCATAAAGAGCAGTGCCATAGGGTAGAAAACATGGGTCTAGAATCCCTATAAGTCTGCTGTTGAAGCCAGCCCTGCAGACTAGTCCATTTTGTGGTTCTGACTAGATTGGTGTCTGTTAAGACAAACTTTGCTGCAGGCTCCTGATAGGGAAACTGGATGAGTTCTCCCACTCATCTTGTTTTATGTCCTTGGGTTACTTTTCTAGTCTCTGCCATCCAGAGGGCATGATTTTTCAGGGTCACGCCAGGCAGCCAATCTGAAAAGTCTGGGAGTCCGAGACACATATAATATTTTAAGTAGCACACTGTGCTGAATGTGTCAAGCTCTTGAGAGGAGTTTTGACTTAAAAGGTCCCACCCCTCCAGGGCTTTTGTAGTCTTTTGCTATCTTAAGTCTATTTCTGAGAGAGAATTTTGGAGGATCACGGGGATTGCTTCCTCTATGCCCTCTCCAGGAATACATGATAAAAACCTGGAAAATTACCACCTGGACTTTAAATGGAGAGGCTTTTGAACTGAGTCACTATTGGAACTAAGTACACTATTGGAAATAAAAAATATTTTAGATTTCTTCAGCACTGCCTGGAAAAGAAAAAAAATGAAAAGAAACAAAAAATATTTTAGAGATGTCTTATTCTAAGCAATTGATGGAAAGGTTAAAGTTTTAAAAGAACACATAATAGTGTAATTGCTAGCCTTAATTCTCTTTAAAGAGCAAAATCTGACCTAAAACGAAGTTAAAATCCCTTGTACACTCAAACTGCCTCCTTTTGATTCCATGTGGGATTAACAACGGAAGCTGCTCCATTTTGTAGTCTGGTAGTTAAAATTCTTGATCATGGAATCAGTCCTTTTGGTTTGATATTTGTGTGACTTTTGCCACTTATTGATCCTTTTCCCTTCCACAGACATCTTTTGATTTCCTGTCTTCCATCTGTGGGGCATATGGTGGTTTTGGACCTTTGTGTGTAGATGGCCAGCTGAGAAGCTGAGACCCTAGAGAATATGGCTAGATAGAAATGAGTTGCACCCCATTTGTCGCCACTTTTTTTTTTTTTTTTTTTTTAGCTGTCTTTGGGGTCATTCTGTTACTGGCAACAGATCCGTATGGCCCTATAGCAACGTCAATTCTTGCCCCCTCAGAAGAAAGAGTTCGAGTGAGGTGTATAAGGCAGAAGAGAGACCAGGACAAGTTTTAGAGTAAGACTGAGAGTTTATTTAAAAGCTTTAAAGCAGGAATGAAAGGAAGTAAAGTGCACTTGAAAAAGGGCCAAGCAGGTGACTCGAGGGATCAAGTATGCCATTTGACCTTTGACTTGGGGTTTGAGGGTTGTTGGCATATAAGGGTCTTGTGTCCCTTCTCCCCTGATTCTTCTCTTGGGGTTGGGGGTTCACATGCACAGTGGTCTGCCAGTGCTTGGGAGGGGAGTATGCACAGTATGTTTAATGGAGTTGTACACATCTCACTTGAGGTGTTTTTCCCTGTCGGGAGACTGCCTTTTCCTGGCTCTGGCTATGACGAATTATTTTTGAGAGAGAGAGTTAACAACCACTCGACCATCATTTGATGGTCGCCTGACATTCCTGGTGGGGTGAGGAGGGTGGAGAGAAGCCCCCTTCCTGCCCTGCTCATGTCTGACTAGCTACCTACTATAACAATCCTGGATCTTATGAGGACTGCTTTGCACTGCTTTGGAGTTACTTCGTGTGTCCTTTGCTAAGTCATAATGATAGGAACAGGAGGCAGGAAAATACTTGGTAGAAGAGGGTAGAGGAGTCCGTAGCAAGGGTTTCACCTGCAATCCTGTGACTGTGGCTGTAAATGGAGTCCCTAGCAAGGGTTCCACTGCAAGCCTGTGACTTCGGCCCTAAATGAGAACTGCATTTCCCTGTTTCCCCCACCAAGTGTTGTTTTTTTCCAAAACCACCCAGATCTGCTACGCCCCCCATCCTATACCCATAAAAAACCCAAGCTGAACAAAATGAGCCACCACCCCTCCCCACTCCTTTACGTTTAGTAAAGGAGTTCAAAGGCCAGAAATATCAGCTGTTTATCCCAGGTGAAAAGAGATCTTAAAGAATTTTTTTCTTTTAAAGAGTTCTATGGTTAGAAGTCAACTTCATTAAAAACTGATATCTAAGCTATAATTACAAGTTCTTTCTTTTTTTTTTTTTTTTTTTAAGAGCTTTATGCTGTTCCTCTTTTTGAATTCTGTGTTGAGGATATTTTTTTTTTTCTGAATTCTGTTTCTCCATTTGCTTCTGTCTGTTCCTCCTTCCTCTTGCAACCTTCAATGCCATAGAAGGGACCAAAAACAAGAGGAGGAATTTCTGACAACCTAAGATCCTCTGGGGAAAACAGAAGAGGTGACAAAGACTCCTCTGTTGGAAGGAAATTTTGTTTTTCCTTATGAAAACCCAAGAGTTGTAAGCAGACAGATGCCTCTCAGGTCTAAAGCTCTGCACTCTTTTATAGCGCATTACCTGGTCTCTGGCTTTTGTGGGGTCCCAGATATTACTTTGTATTATGAAAGGACTTGACATTGGTGTGTGCATTGGCTGGTGAGTCAGGCAATAGCTATGGTGTTAGGGTGGCTGAAGACAGTAGTTTACAGGAAATGATCATTACTATAGGGCGCTACTCGTTTCTTTGCATGTTTGTATAAGAAAAGCATTATTGGGTTCCTAAAAACCACATGCTTTATTGGCCCTTTTCCTTAAAGGACTCCACCCTGAAGCCAGTTATCTAAATAAGACACAAGCTAAGTTGGAAAAGAACACCTATTAAGTTAAACCAGTCTTTGAATCTCTGTGTGAAAGAAATTTACACCTTTAAAGGTAACCTCCATTTGTAAGAGGATCTTTGTCTCTGCACCCAAACCACTAGGAAGTTTAACTACGGAGAAGACAGTACCTTAAAGTTTACATAACAAACCTTGCTTGCCTTTGTTTTCTTCTAAGTTCTGTGCCTTTGAGGTGTACATTTTCTACTTTATCTCACCTAAGAGTCACGTCTTTGGAGATGGAAATGTAAAGTTGCCTAGCTAATAATTGTTTAAGGTATGAAACTGGTAATAAAGAGACTGGTAGTCTAAAGTGGGGGAGAGAAATTTTTTGAAATCTGACAAATGAAAAATCTTATAATTCTATAAGATCTACTTATTTGTGTCTATATGTTTATATGTGTCATGTGTATGTGATGTTTCACTACCAAATTTTATGAAAGAGCTCTAATCAATAGGCTTCAAGAAAAGTAAGTGATTAAATCAAACACCAGAAAAACATGCTAGCTCAAATACCTGTTAGCTCATAAGAGTTTAGTAATCTTTGATAAGTAAAACTAGTTGTAAAATTTCTTTAGTAATTTAAAATCTAAACATCATGTTAAATTAAGTAATCCCAGGCTTTTCACCATAAATTAGGAGTTACTAAGAGTTAGAATAGTTAATAAATATAATTTAAACCACTAGATATCAGAGAATTCTACATGCATTGTCCATAAAGAAATGAAGATGTGTGTGTTTTTGGTAAAGGTTATAAAAACATGAGGATGTGGTTTTTGCTAAAGAAAAAGTAATTTTATCTAGTTTAGAGACTATATAAAGGTTGCTTCAAAATGAAGAAAAAATTACACAGATAGGAACCCTTGATTCCTAACTGGCCACGGGGTCATCCATGGTATGAAGCTGCAGTTGTACTGTATTAAGTTACTAAAGGTAAAACTTACCAGTGAAGTTCTGCAATGGATCCAGCTCCTGGGGAACTGGTTCACAAGACACCTGAGGAAATGCAAACTAATAAGGAAAAAGAGAAATATTCAATGCCTTGATTATTGTTATCTATAATCGCTAAAATGAAAGTAACAAAGTGTGCTGGGTTGGGCCAAGCTCAGATGTGGGACTGTCTGATCTCAGATCACTAGCCTCAAAGCCACCCACAAAGGGAAAAGATAGACCGGAGCAACAAAAAGTACCTCTGAGACCTGTGATTACCAAGAAGGTACCTACGGTGTGGGAAGGGCAAAACCAAGTAACTAATGAATGCAGAGGGCATAATGCGAAGGAACTGTTCCATGTTGTACATCAGTATCAACAGCTTCCTAAAAAACTTTTACTAAAATGGATTGTAATAGTAACTTATTTTGGAGTAGTATCTTGCATTTTAAATATGGCAGGGTGGAAAAAAGATGTGTAGGTTGATGCAGGACCCACAGCTCACTACTGAAAAATCACAGATAGGCATATGTGATACAGATTGACAGGAGGGTATTCTTAGAGAACAGCTAATATAGAAGTTAGAAAGAAATTATTGGGCTGGGCATGGTGGCTCACGCCTGTAATCCTAGCACTTTGGGAGGATGAGGTGGGTGGACCGCCTGAGGTCAGGAGTTCAAGGTCAGCCTGGCCAACATGGTGAAACCCTGTTTCTACTAAAAATACAAAAATTAGCAGGGCATGGTGGCACACACCTGTGGTCCCATCTACTCAGGAGGCTGAGGCCACAGGATCACTTGAACCCGGGTGGCAGAGGTTGCAGTGAGCCAAGATCATGCCACTGCACTCCAGCCTGGGTGATAGAGACTCTGTCTCAAAAAACAATAAATAAATAAGAAATAAATTATTTAGACAGTGAAGTTTCGGGAGTCCTTGGTAAGGTTTTCCTTTCAATGAAAAGCAGCCCCCAAATCATTTCTTTTCTAACAAAGAGCAGCCTGTAAAATCAAGCTGCAGACATAGACAAGCAAGCTAGAAGCTTGCAAGGGTGAATGCTGGCAGCTGTGCCAATAGGAAATAGCTACCTGGGGTTAGGCACCTTCAAAATGGCAACTCCATCTTCCCTTCTCTTTGCCAAACCACGTGTACAGTAAGAAAAAGACAACATGGCACTGGCCAGGCAAAGACTCCATTTGCATAATAAGATTAGGGTGGGATGACCAGCTTCCTCACCAACTATGTAAAGGTCGCACCTGGTCCAACCAATCTATAGGCCCTATGTAAATCAGACATCGCCTCCTTAAGCCTGTCTATAAAATCTGGTACAGTCCACAGTGGGCCAGAAGTCCCATTCAGGTGCTCCTCTCTCTCAGAAGAGAGACAGCTGTTCTTTCTCTTCTTTTGCCTATTAAACCTCCACTCCTAAACCCACTTCTTATGTCTGCCTACTCTATTTCCTTGGCGTGAGATGACAAACCTCAGGTATTCACCCCAGACAACGATGCCATTTCACATCCTGCCTGGCGGACTGGCTAAAAGCCCTAAGAAGTGCCCTTCCTCATATTAGCTACCTTCTAGATAATCACAGGTCTCAGAGGCACTTTTTGTTGCCCCAGTCTACATTTCCCTTTTGTGGGTGGCCTTCAGGCTAGTGGTATGAGATCAGACAGTCCCACATCTGAGCTTGGCCCAACCCAGCACATTCTTTTACTTTCATTTTAGCTATTATAGATAACAATAACCAAAGCTTTGAATGTTTCTCTTTTTCCTTATTAGCTTGCACTACCTCATGCATCTTGTGTCCAACTCTACCTAGAAATACCAAGCAGAGCATGCCAGATGAAGCTGCTGATATGCTTCGTATATAAGCCATGAAGGACTCATTTTATGATAACAGGAATATTCACCCACCAAATATGCCCTCTACCTAGATCATGATACACACTGTGGTTAAAGGGGCCCTTCCAAATGGGCTCCCCATGTGATGCTACTCCTACTGTTATTCCAGAACAACACAAGAAGCCATAGCAAATTGGCTGTTTCAGCTTCCCCTCAGGGGTCTTACAGATGCTAATGAAACATTAAGGTAATTAACAAGAGCATGGGGAAAATCAAAAGGGAAAGTCCAAGGACTCATTCCAAGAAGGTGGAAATTTTTAAATGGTTATTCTAAAAAGCAAGGTGAAAAAAGAAAACAACTATAGGAAACAATGAGACTCACAGAAGAAATGAGAGAGGAGAATCATGGGATTCATCCTATCAGGGCGGAAGTCTTTAGATGGTTATTAAGAAATTAAATGAATAAAATAGAAGTTGATGGGGTTAAAACAAAGGTGTTAGTACAACACTACCAAAGGTTGGATGGGCCAAAGGGACTTTGCTAGTTCACCAGCATTAAAGGGCCCCAAACCTATTTATTTACTCCAGATTGGAGAAATTTTTTTAAAAAGTCAGAAGACAAAGATTACAATGAGAAACTGACTAATAATTGCATGGGGCAAGGGTGAAGCAGATGAATCAAGATACAGACTGACAAAAGGGCCTAAGTCCTTTGCCTCAACTCCCTGCTAGGAACCCAAGTCCTTTTCAACAGGAAGGGCAAAATGGTCATAAAAGAAGTTTCTGGGATCAGAATGTAAAAATGTAGGATTATCAATTTGGGCCCAGTGCGGTGATGTGTGCCTGTAGTTCCAGCTACTTGGGAGGCTGAGGCTGGAGGATCGCTTGAGTCCATGAGTTCTAGGCTGTAGTGCACTATGCTGATCTGGTGTTAGCACTAACTTTGGAATCAATATGGTGACCTCCCGGGAGCAGGGGACCACCAGGTTGCCTAAGGAGGGGTGAACTGGCCCAGGTCGGAAACGGAGCAGGTCAAACCTCCCGTACTGATCAGTAGTGGGATTGAGCCTGTGAATAGCCACTGCACTCCAGCTTGGGCAACATAGCAAGACTCTGTTTCAGAAAGTAAAAATTAAAATAAAAAAAAAGTTGGCTTTTTATTTATTTTTATTTTTTTGAGACAGGGTCTCGCTCTGTCACCCAGGCTGGAGTGTGTGGTGTGATCTCAGCTCACTGCAACCTCCGCTTCCCAGGTTCAAGCAATTCTCCTGCCTCAGCCTTACAAGTAGCTGGGATTACAGGCACCCACCACCTCGCCTGGCTATTTTTCGTATTTTTAGTAGAGATAGGGGTTCACAATGTTGGCCAGGCTGGTCTCGAACTCCTGACCTCAGGCAATCCGCCTGCCTCAGCCTCCCAAAGTGCTGGGATTACAGGCAAAAGTTGGAATGTTTACACAGGCATTTTGTAAAGTGATTATGTCTCCTTTACCTAAATGTTTATAAAATGGATATTGTATCTGACTGGGGGATGTTTCCCCTACCTCGTACTATAAAACAGAAAGCATGTAAATGAGCCCCTCAAGTAATATTAAATGGACATGTGCAGGGATGGGGACAACAAATGCTAGGGCCTTTTGTGGGGGGCGTGAGGGAGAGCATTGTGAAGAATAGCTAATGGATGCTGGGCTTGATACCTGGGTGATGGGATGATCTGTGCAACAAGCCATCATGGCACATGTTTACCTATGTAACAAACCTGTACATCCTGCACACGTACCCCTGAACTTAAAAGTTGAAGAAAACAAAATGGACATGCTAAATGAGAACGAGATTTTGTAGAGTAGATGCTAGAATGCTGGTGGGAACAAATTCTGTACTTTGAAAGCCCTTTGCAGGGCATTTATTGCAGGTTATGGCAAAAGCCTGTGAGTACCTCCCAAATGATGACTACTGAGACTTTAAGTTCCACTTGAGAAGCATTTACTGGATTCTACGGGACATTAACTGAAGCTACCCCTATGCTAATGGGGATACCAGTGCCTAATTGAAGTGCCCAGTGTTCCCTAATAAAATGAAAATGGTTTATATAGGATGATGCTATCTGGAATATACAATGAGGAGATCTCAAGAGCAGAGAGCTACTTTCTCCTAGGACTGACTCTGAAACTGCATGAGGAGCTCCTGGATTTTACAGTACCCAGTAAGCAGCTCTCACTTGACTGACAAACAGCTGCTTGGTTTGTGGATGGTAGCTACAAGGTGAAAGGACAATGTCCTATTTGGAAGGCTGCCACTCTGATTGTAAAGCATACTCTTGTGAGCAGAATATACCTTTCTCTCTGAGTTCTCCAAAATTTGGAAACTATTGATGAGCATTCCTAAAACTTATTTTGCACATAAATTGGCCTATCATTTCTTTTTAGTAAAAAAGGAGGGATCAGAGACAGCGAAATTCCATTTCAAAGGAAAACTATAACACAATTATTATTGGATTCCAGTGGTGACTTCTGAGTTATTATTTTTCTGCAGTGAGTCTCTAAAAAAGAACCTACTTATAATTTTCTTCATAATGTTTTTAGTTAGCTCTCTAATGGAGTAAGTTCCTCTTCCATTCTGATGTATAAATTCTGTTTTGTCAAATTCTTAATGTTATTTATTTCCCCATTGTTTCACTTCTTCTAAATTGAAGTTGTGGTGTTTTGAAGATTATAGATGATTCAAAACAGCCTATGAATCTCCCCAATTTGAAATCCCACTGAGCCTGATCTGTTTCTCATTGCCTATCCCCTGCCACTAAAACTATACATGCACCCTCCCTCTAAGCCCAGGGACTATCTTGGAAGAGGTTAACACATGAGACAGTAAAGTCTGATTTTGAGGGATAGAATTAATTCAGACCCTCCAAATAACCTGGCTTTCTGGCTTTGGTTTTTAGCTCTTATATTGCATAAAAGGTTTTAAGCATTGATGAGTGCCTGCCCACCTGTATTGCCATCTATCCTAGAACACTTAAATTGGCTCTAAGTTTTTTGGCTCTATGTCCCTTGGCCATAAGGACCTCACCGAGGGACAGGACAGACCTGAAGCAGATAGCCACACCACCTCAGCAACAACATGCAACAAACTAAAAGTTTGGCCACTGAGGCTGCCTCTCGCCAATCTTAGCCAAAAGAGGGAAAATGAGAAATAAAAAGAATTCAAATCCCTTTGCTGACTGAACACACCTCCTCTTGGCCAAGGAAACCCCAGAGAAACCTTAAAAGCTAAGTTCACAGCCATGGTGGGATGGGAAGTTGGACACACCTCCTTATGCCCCCACCCTCAGGGGAGCCATCAGGCTTTCTTCCCTAAGGGCTAAACAGAAGCTAGTCCTTTCAAAAGACTATTAGCTTATCTTCATAAGTAGACAACAAAGACAAGATTAATCATGCTTTCACCCCTCCCTGAGATAAGATGAGATTAATCATTCCTTCAACCCTGAGACATCTCCTTCCTCTATTCCCTCTTCAAAGGTTCACCTTATCTTACCTAAGACTAGATTTACTTGGTACTAACTAAATTCTCACAAGTATGTAATCATTTGTCTCACTGCTCCCCCATCCCCCACTCCTTTTAAGAAAAATGTATAAATACTAAACTTCCTGAGAACCTCTTTGGAAAAAACCATAGGTGCTTCTGTGACTCAAGTCTTTTGTTGAAAGAATAAACAAAATATGCTATACTCATACAACATAATCTATTTAGGAAAAAAAAAAAGAGCTACTGATATATACTACAATATCCACGAACCTCAAAATTATGTCAGGTAAGAGAAGATAAACACAAAAGAATACATATTTTATGAGTCTGTTTATATGAAATTTCCAGAAAAGGCAAAGCTATAGACAGAAAGTAAATGAGTGGTTGCCTGGAACTAGAGGACAGAAGTGGGTATAGACTATAAAAGAATACCGGGAACTTTTGGGGGCTGCTGTGGTTTAAATGTGTTCATATGTTGGAATCTTAATCCCCCATGAAACCTTGGTGGGAAGTGAGGCCAAATGGGAGGTGTTTAGGTCATGAGGGCTCTGCCTTCTATAATGCAACATTGTTCTGCGCTCATTAACCTAACACTGTTATCCCAAGAGTGGTCTTGATATAAAAGTGAGTTTGCAACCCAGTGCAGTGGCTCATGCCTGTAGGCCTGTAATGTCAGCTACTTGTGAGGCTGAGGCAGGAGAATTGCTTGAACCAGAGAGGCAGAGGTTACAGTGCGCCTAGATGGCACCACTGTACTCCAGCCTGAACAACAGAGTAAGACTCTGTCTCAAAAAAAAAAAAAGTGAGTTTGGCCCCTGCTTTCTCTTGTGCTCTCACACTCTCTTCTCTTCCACCATCCGCCATGGAATGATGCAGCAGAAAGGCCCCCACTAGATGCTGGCACCATGTTCTTCAACTTCATAACCTTCAGAACCATGACCTATATAAATTTCTAGTGTTTATAGATTGGTTTGTGTTCCCACTCAAATCTCATGTCAAATTATAATCCCCAGTGATGGAGAAAAGGCCAGGTAGAAGGTAACTGGATCATGGGGGCAGACTTCCCCCCTTGCTGTTCTCATGATAGTGAGTGAATTCTCATGAGATCTGGTTGTTTAAAGGTATGTAGCACTTCCCCCCAACTCTCTCTTCCTCAGGCTCCAAACAGGTAAGACATGCTTACTATTGAAAGTTTCCTGAGGCCTCCCCAGCCATGCATCCTGTACAGCCTGTGGACCCATAAGCCAACTAAACTTCTTTTTTTCATAAATTATCCAGCCTCTGGTAATTCTTTATGGCAATGTGAGAATGGACTAATACATATGAACTACCCAGTCTAAGGTATTATGCTATAGCAACACAAAATTAAGAGATATTAAAAATGTTCTAAAACTGAATTGTGTTGATAGACACAAAACTCTACAAATTCACTCAAAATAACTGACCTATGTACTAATCTATATCTACTTACACTGAGTAATTTTATGATCTTGAAATTATACCTCACTGAAGCTGCTAAACAATAACAAAAACTTTTTTAAAAAAAATACAAATGTAACTCTACATTCCTACCCCTTCTTAGAAATTCTCTCCTCCTCCCTTATCACTAAGCTGCCTCTTTAAACAGAGATGCCTAGGGCTGGGGACCCAAAGCCCACAGGAATCTGCTGGGTTTCAAACCTTTTGTCTGAACAGAGTATTTCATCCCTTTTTAATTTCTCCTCAAATATCCAGTGATTTGTAGATAATGTAGTGTTAGAACCCCAAATTGCCTCATGAAGGCTTTGCCTGATAGTTGGTTTCTGTTTCTGCGGCCAACCCACTTCTAATTGTCCTCTTGGTTTCTGAGATCACTTTTTCCCTGACACTGGACTGAGTTCAGCCTCATTTCTTAGGCCATAACCTTGTAATAAGAAACACACATACCATCACAGACCCCAGACCAGGAATCATTCAGACTGGCATCAGCTAGCTTCCCACTAGCTTTGGGGAAGGGTTTCATAAACTAAAAGGCTTATCCCAGAGAGTCCCATCTTAAAAAAAAAAAAAAAAAAAAAGGAAGAACCCTTTTTAAATGTCAAAACGTTTTTCTAGCCCACATTTAGTAGTGATTTTACTTTTAGTATCAGTTGATTGAGAAAATACAGAATGATAAAAAGCTACTATAATAGCTTAAATGCTCTTAGGCAAATTTGCATTTTATTAATCATAACCATATCTACATTTATTAGGAAGGAAAATCTGCTATTTAAAAAAAGAAAGAAATTCTTGCAGAAGCTGCTTCTGCGTTCTGGGAAAGTGCAGAAATTCACCCCTGGGGGAATACGTCATTCTTTTGTTTGGGATGGCACAATGTTTAGGTTGTGAAAGGGATGGCTCTAGGCTAGTCTGATGAGTGAGTCAGGCTAAAAAGAGATAAACTGTTTTGCATAATGAAATAATAAAGATTTTTAAGTGATCCCTGGAAATGTGGGAGAGTGATGGCTTTTTAATTTTCTTTTTATTTAGTTGTTGTTGGTGGGGGAGTAGGGACGAGAAGGAACAACATTCAGGATTTTTGAGGAGAAAAGTTTTGAGGGAAAGAGTTGTTGAACATGACTTCAGACCACCGTTAGTGTGTAGTGCAAAGATCTGGACACTGCCAGACATTCTGGCTTACAAAGGGGGATAGCTGCTATATGAAATGTGCTTTCTAGTAATTTTCTTGAGTTAACCCTTTGGCATAAGAACTAAAAATGAGTTTTATACATACAGGAAGAAGATCCCAAGTAGCTGAACTAGTGCTGCACACAGAACAAAATGTCAACATAGGTCCTACAAGACAATCCCACTGAGTCTGTCAATTCAAAGGACAATTGTAACATCCTAGCACTACAGTAAATGCAATACAGATGTTTCTTGACTTACAATGGGCTTACAATGGGTTTACCCAGACATAACCCCATACATAAGATAAAAAGGTACTCAATGCATATTGCTTTTGAAGCACTAAAAAGTTGAAAAATAGTAAGTGGAACCATCCTATGTTGGGGATTGTCTATAATCTCTTTACAACTGATTTTTAAAAAGCTCCCTGTCATACGCATTTTTAAAAGCTTAACCATCCCAGCACTTTGGGAGGACAAGGCGGGCGGATCACCTGAGGTCGGGAGTTTGTGACCATCCTAACCAACATGGAGAAACCCTGTCTCCACTAAAAATACAAAAATTAGCTGGGTGTGGTGATGCATGCTTGTAATCCCAGCTACTTGGGAGGCTGAGGCAGGAGAATCGCTTGAACCCAGGAGGTAGAGGTTGTGGTGAGTTGAGATTGTGCCATTGCACTCCAGCCTGGCCAAAAGAGGGAAACTCCTTCTCAAAAAAAAAAAAAAAAAAAAACAAAACATCAAAAAACCCTATGAGGAAGTTATTATCAGCCCAACTTTACAATGTGGAAATTGAGGCTTATGTGGAATAAAATGATGTGTTATATCTCATAAGAAAGTCACAGAGTAGGAGGTAGAACAAAATGGCTGAATACAAGCTTCCACCAATCATCCTCCCTGAAGAAACATCAAGTTTAACAGCTATCTACACACATACACATGCACGCACACATGCACACACACATACACAAGCACCTTCATAAGAACCAAACATCAAGTGAGCAATCACAGTGCCTAATTTTAACTTCATATCACTGAAAGAGGCACTGAAAAGGGTAGGAAAGACACTTTTGAATTGCTGATGCCATCCCTCCCCCAACCCCCAGCAGCAGCCCCAAAGCATAGAGAATCTGTGCACTTGGGGGAGAAACAGCACAGTGATTGTGGGACTTTGCATTGGAACTTAGTGCTGTCACTGTGAAAAGCAACCTTGGCCAGAACTCAGCTGAAATCAATGCAGGGAGAATTTAAACCAACCCTAGCCAGAGGGGAATCGTCCATGCAGTCAGAACTTGAGTTCCAGCAAGCCTTGCCACTGCAGGCTAAGGTGCTCTGGGGTCTTAAACAAACTAGAAGGGCGGTCTAGTTCACAAGGACTGCAACTCCAAGGCAAGTCCTAGTGTTGTGCTGGGTTCAAAGCCAATGGACTTGGGGGGCACATGACCTAGTGAGAGACCAACCAGGACAGCCAAGGGAATTAATATGGTTTGATGTTGGGTGGAAAGAGAGATAGGGGTAGAAAGTTTATTCAAAGGGATAACAGAGGCCTTCACAAACCTAGAGAAAGCCATCAATATCCAAGTAAAAGAAGACTAAAGAATGCCAAGCAGATTTAATTCCAAGAAGAGTACATGAAAGCATTTAATAAACTCCCAAAGGTTGAAGATAAAGAAAAGATTCTAAAAGTAGCAAGAGGAAAGAAACAACATACAATGAGCTCTAATATGAACTCTAACATGTCTGGCAGCAGACTTTTCAGTGGAAACCTTATAGGCCAGGAGAGAGTGGCATAACATATTTAAAATACTAAAGAAAGAAAAAAACTTTTAGCCTAGAATAATATATCCAAGACTTTATTTATCCTCATATCTGAAGGATATTTTACCCTAGAATAAAAATATCCTTCAGATATGAAGGATAAAGACTTACCCAGACAACCAAAAGCTGAGGTATTTTTATCAACAGCCGACCTGTCCTACAAGAAAATGGAAGTTTTTTGGTCCAAAAGTAAAGGATGTAAATGAGCAATAAAAAATCATCTGAAGGTACAAAACTCACTGGTAATAATAAGTAAACAGAAAAACACAGACTATAATAACACTGTAATTGTGGTGTGTTACCTACTTACCTCTTGAGTAGAAAGACTAAAAGATGAACTGATAAAAATAATAACTTTTTAAGGCACAGACAGTACAATAAGACATAAAGAGAAAGAACAACAAGTTTCAAAGCCAGAGGATACAGGTAAAGTGTAGAGTTATTAGTTTTTGCTTGCTTGTTTATGCAATCAATATTAAGTTGTCATAAGTTTAAAATACTGGGTGGTAAGGTATTATTTACAAGCCTCATATTAACTGCACAAAACAAAACAAAATACCACAAATACAAAAAATAAAAAGAAAGAAATTCAACCATAGCACTAGAGAAAATAATCTTCACTAAAAAGAAGATAGAAAGGAAGGAAAGAAGGAAGAAAAAACCCAAAACAACCAGAAAATAAATAAAAAATTACTGGAGTAAGTCTTTACTGATTAATAACAACAATGAATATAAATGGACTAAACTCTCCAATGAAAACACACAGAACAGGCTGGATTTGTTGGCTCATACTTGTAATCTCAGCACTTTGATAGGCCAAGGAGGGAGAATTGCTAGAGCTCAGAAATTTGAGACTAGCTAGGGCAACAAAGAAAGACCATGTCTCTCCTAAAAATAAAAATTAAACCAAAAATTAGTCAAAAAAGACACAGAGTGGCTGAATGGATTTTTTTTTTTTTTCTAAATATGGGGTTTCACCATGTTGGTCAGGCTGGTCTTGAACTCCTGAACTCAGGTGATCCGCCCGCCTTGGCCTCCAAAGTGCTTGGAATACAGGCGTGAGCCACCATGCCTGGCCACTGAATGGATTTTTAAAAAACAGACCCAATGTTCTGCTGCCTACCAGAAACACCTCAACACCCTTCACCTATAAAGACAAACATAAACTGAAAATAAAGAATGGAAAAAGATTTTTCATGCAAATGAAAAACAAAAAGAGCAAGAGCAGCTATACTTTTATCAGAAAAAATAGATCTTAAGACAAAAATCATAAAAAGAGACAAAGAAGGTCATTGTATAATGATAAAAGGGTCAATTCAGCAAAAGGATATAACAATTGTAAATACATACATACCCAACACGGAAGGACCCAAATATATAAAGAAAATATTAGAGCTAAAGAGAGAAACTCCAATACAATAATAGCTGGAGACTTCAACACCTCACTTTCAGCATTAGACAGATGACCCAGAAAGAAAATCAACTAACATAGAACTTAATCTGCACTACAGACCAAATGGACCTAATAGATATTTAAACAATATTTCATCCAATGACTGCAGAACCCATTCTTCTCCTCAGTATATGGATCATTCTCAAGGATAGACCATATGTTAGGATACAAAACAAGTCTTAACACATTCAAAAAAGCTGAAATAATGTACCTTCTCTGACCACAATGGAATAAAACAAGAAATAAATAACAAGCAAAACCTTGGAAACCACACAAACCCATGGAACTTAAATAATACATTCCTGAATGACCAGTGGGTCAATGAAGAAATTAAGAAGCAAATTTTAAAATGTATTGAAACAAATGATAATGGAAACATAACATATCAAAATCTGTGGGATACAGTGAAAGCAGTAATAAGAGAGAACTTTATAGTTATAAGTGCTTACATCAAAAAAGTAGAAAAATTTTAAATAATCAACCTAACAATGTATCTTAAAGAACTGGAAAAGCAAGAGGAAACAGAACCCAAAATTAGTAGACAAAAAGAAGTGAAAAATATCAGAGCAGAAATAAATGAAACTGAAATGAAGAAAACCATGCAAAGAACCAACAAAATGAAATCTTGGTTTTTTAAAAACATAAACAAACTTGACAAACCTTAGCCGAACTACGGAAATAAGAGAGAAGACTCAAAAAAATAAAATCAGAGATGAAAAAGAAGGCATCATAACTGATACTGCAGAAACTCAAAGGATTATTAGATGCTTAATATGCCACTAAATTGGAAAACCTAGAAGAAATGAATTAATTCCTAGACACATACAACTCACCAAGATTGAACCATAAAGAAATCCAAAACTTGAAGAGACCAAAAACAAGTAATGAGAGAGAAACCATAACAAAAAAATCTCCCAGCAAAGAAAAGTTCAGGACCCAATGGCTTCACTGTTGCATTTTACAAAATATACATATTTTTAAATTATCAATCCTACTAAAACTATTCTGAAAAAGAGAATACTTCTAAACTCATTTTATGAGGCCAGTATTACCCTGATGCCAATATCAGATGAAAACGCATCAAAAAAAGAAAACTAGATAGGATGCAGAAGTCTTAGGGGGTGGAAAATTAAAAAAAAAAAAAAAAGTACAGGCTAATATCTCTGATGAATGTTGATGCAAAAATCCTCAACAAAATCTTGCAAACCAAATTCAATAAGATATTACAAAGATCATTCATCCCAACCAAGTGGGATTTGTCCCAGGGATGCAAGGATAGTTCAACATATGCAAGTCAATCAATGTGATACATTATATCAGCAGAATAAAGGACAAAACCCATATAATCGTTTCAGCTGGTGTTGAAAAAGATATTTGATAAAATTCAGCATCTCTTAGCATGATAAAAACCCTAAAAAAAAAAACTGAGTATAGGCTGGGTGTGGTGGCTCACACCTTTAATCCAAGCACTTTGGAGCCCAAGGTGGGCGGATCACCTGAGGTCCGGAGTTCAAGACCAGCCTGACCAACATGGTGAAACCCTGTCTTGAAAATAAAAAATAAAAAAAAAACTGAGTATAGAAGAAACATATCTAAATATAATAAAAGTGATATATAACAGACCCACAGCAAGTATCATATTGAATGGGGAAAAACTGAAAGCCTTTCCTCTAAGATCTAGAACACGTTAAGGATGCCCACTTTTCACCGCTATTATTCAACACAGTGCTGGAAGTCATAGCTACAGCAATCAGATAAAAGAAAGATACAAAGGGCATTCAAATTGGAAAGAAAGAAGTCAAACTGTCCATGTTTGCAGATTATACAAACTTACATTTGGAAAAATCTGAAACTCCACCCACAAAAAAAAAAAAAAAAACTGTTGGAACTGATAAACTCAGTAAAGTTTCAACATACAAAATCAATATACAGAAATCAGTAGCATTTCTGTATGCCAACAGCAAACAACCTGAAAAAGAAATCAAGTAATACCATTTACAATTAACCAAAGAAGTGGTTAATTGTAACCAAACATTTAACCAAAATTGTAACCAAACAATTAACATGGTTATTTCCTAACATGGTTACAATTAACCAAAGAAGTGATTAATTGTAAATGGGATTACTTGAATTATCCAAAGAAGTGAAAGAAATTGAAGAGATTACACAAAAAAATGGAAAGATGTTCCATGTTCATGGATTGGAAGAATCAATATTGTTAAAATGTCCATATTAACCAAAGCAATCTACAGATTCAATGCAATCCATATCAAAATACCAATGACATTCTTCCCAGAAATAGAAAAAACAATTCTAAAATTTGACAAATATTTATTGACGGTTTATCTTGTATCAGTACACCCACAACAGCCAGCCTCAGTAATCCAAACTTGAATACCACTCAATAACTGCTACCAATAAACTGTAACAATAGTCTTCTTTTGAAGAAGATCCTGACTCACTGCCATTTTGGTTCATGAAGAAGATCCTGATTCACTGCCATTTATTAAAGAACAAAAATTATTTACCTGAAAGGCATTGACACTCACACAAAAATCATTTGCTTACACAGTTTCTAAATTTGTAACCAGATAAACACAGTAGCCCATTCATGGAATTTTTTATTCTGGAACACCTAAGAAAAGGTAAAAGTCATACCTGAAAAGTTGCCTCAGTACAGCTGAGCAATACTGTGTGCAAAAGTCATTATAGAAAGATTTAGTGAGCCAGGCACAGTGGCTCACGCCTGTAATCCTAGCACTTTGGGAGGCCAATGTGGGTGAATAGCCTGAGTCCAGGAGTTTGAGACCAGCATAGGCAGCATGATGAAACCCCATCTCTACAAAAAACACAAAAATATTTGCCAGGTCTGGTGGCGCACGCCTGTAGTCCCAGCTACATGGGGAGATGATGTGGGAGGATCACTTAAGCCCAGGAGGTCAAGGCTGCAGTAAACTGAGATGATACCACTGCACTCCAGCCTGGGTGACAAAGTGACCCTGTCTCAAAAAAAAAAAAAAAAAAAGAAAGCAAGCTTTGGCCCAGTTAGGATGCTCCACAAAAACGGGAAAAATAAAATAAAACAGCTACTCCATCTAATGTTGTGCCACTCACTGGACTTTCCGCACTAGGGTATATGAGAGGATTCCCCAGACAAGAGGTCAGTCTGGTGCACCTTTCAAGTTCTGGCTCTGCCACTTAGCAGTTACTTCAAACAGGCACGTATGTCTCTATACTTTGTTTTTCTCTTCATAAAATGTGAAGGTTTTACTACATAATCTCTAAAATTCTCTATCAGTCAGGGTCTCAGCAAGAAATAGATTGCATATTCCAATTAGAGTAGTTCAAGGAGACTATTTGCAGAGGCATGGGCTGGAGGTAGGAAAACCATAAAAGAAAGTTCAGGCTGGGTGTGGTGGCTCACGCCTGTAATCCTAGCACTTTGGGAGGCCGAGGTGAGTGGATCACGAGGTCAGGGGTTCAAGACCAGCCTGGCCAAGATGGTGAAACCCCGTCTCTACTAAAAATACAAAAATTAGCCAGGCGTGTTGGCAGGTGCCTGTAATCCCAGCTACTCGGGAGGCTGAGGCAGGAGAATCACTTGAACCTGAGATCATGCCACTGTACTCCAGCCTGGGTGACAGAGTGAGACTCCGTCTCAAAAAAATAAAAAACAACAAAAGTTCAGCAACAGAACATTCGCCATCCCAGGCCCACAGGAAGGAGGGAAGAGGACAGAAACATGCTCCAGAAGGAAGGAGTCATGCAGCAAGGGATCTCTGAAAAAGACCAGTGACTTCTAGACAACGGCACAGTCAGTGCAAGGTAGCCCTACAAGCAGAGAGTCTTCTCTCCACCTTCCCACTCCCTCTGATACCCTTCCCTGGACTCTCCATTGGCTGAACCCAATGAAGACAAACAGCATGTCAGTTTCCCAGGGAAGAGGACAGAGTAGAAGAGGGTGGAGTAGACTTGGAGACATAAACTAGCACAGATCTCTTCCAGTTTTAACATTCTCTGGTAGTTGTGAGGATAACTCAACCTCAACTGACCTCGGGCATGCCAAGCCTGAACCTCCTAGGCCATTAGAAATGAGTATGAACCAAAATTCACACCAAGGTTAGCCCCTATACCACCACTGTAGAGAATATTCCAGAGTGTTGAGATCATGCCTCTAGGGGATCTTCCAAGCTCTAGATATGTTATTTGATTTTTATCTTTTTAAAAGAGGATACTTAGAGGAAATAGTATGTGGAAATTAAAAGAAATTAAAAATAAAATAAAAGAGGATACACGATTTACCATGAATAGACCATATTTTACATTCCCTTCTCTGTGAAGCTTAAGAGTTAAGGCACCAGCTCTGAAAGCACACCCATGCTGGTTCCATTCCAGGTTCTGACTCTAGGTAATCTGGTTAAATTATCTAAGCCTTTCCTCATTTGTAAAATGGGGATAATAGAACCTACCACATGGGGTTGTTGTAAAGATTAACAGAGATATTCAGCATGTAGCACAGGGTCTAATAAACAGTATCTTTAATTATTAATCTTACATTGAGAATTTATTTGACAAGAATTTCTTGGGGAGTTGTTAATGGCTTTTAACTAAGTTACCTTCCTTTTCCTTCATTTTTTCTCAGGGGGCCTCCTTCACATGACTTCCTGGAGTTCCCAAAATGCCAGTAATAATGAGGAATTTTTACTGAAGAGACACAATAAATGATTTGTTTGAAGAGTTATCACCTTAGAAAAGATGAAATTAATAGCTTTCATTGGAAGATTGTTCATTTTGAAAATACAAAACTTACACATTGAAAATAAAATTAAATCTAAATGAAATAAAAATCAATCATCACATAATGCAATTTGAAAAATGTAATTTAGAAAAAGGAAACTTGGATTATTATCAAAAGGCTTTATTTTGGCTGGTGTCTTTTATGACTACATAATCCTATTTTGAAAAATCTTGGAGGCACTTTGCTATTGTCTATCTATAGGTATACTAAGAAATTACAAGGATAGGTAAAGGCGCCATAACTGTAAATGAGAATGTGAAAATAAAAAATTTCAAGAATATAGCAAACATCAAGCTTTGTATACCTAACTGAGGAATAGGAGGGAAAAAAATTAAGGAGCTACTGGTGACACAGAAGCCAAGATTCAAAAGCTGAGTTGCACACATTCATGCAGCCTATCCACATTTCCAGAGCACATTCTTAGTACCTGGCACTGGGCTAGGCCTAAGGTTTACAAATCCTACTAGTCCTGCAGACAGTGCTCCTACCCTTGGAATATCCAAAGTCTATTGGGTAGACAGACTCATGAGCAACAACCATCCAAAGAACATGATGGAGATGAACATTTTGCTTTAATCTGAATACACAAATATGGGAACATAAATTCAGGAGAGAGGGAGTAAAAGTCACTAAAGGCTTGCTATATCAGTTAGCTTTTTCTGTATAACAAACTAATGCAAAACCTCGTGGCTTAAACCACAGCCTTTTATTCAGCTTGATCTTCTGTGAGTCAGCTGGGTTATTCTAGTCTCGGCAGGTTCAGTTTATCTCAGTTGGTTTTTCTCTGTGTCTGTGGTCAGGTGATAGAACTGCTGGTGTCTGGACAATCTATAATAACTTCATTCATTCACCTGACTGGCAATTGGCGGCCAAGGAAATAGAATGAGTAGGCCATGGGTCTCTCATTATCAAATGTGGGCTTCTTCACATGGTAGCTAGCAGTCACAGGGTCCCCAAAAGAAGAAAAAGAAGGTCAACTGCAATGAACATCCTTTTTCACCTCTCTGCTGTGTCATGTTTGCTAAGATCCCATTAGGTAAAGCAAGTTTCAAGGCCAAGTCTAAAATCTGCGTAGGAAGGGCTGCAAAGTCACCCTTCAGAGGGTGTGCATGTAGGAACATGAAGAATTGAGGGTAGTTTTTACAGCCTATCACAAGGCTACATACAAGTTATATCTTGGGGTGGGGAATGTTACAGTCTCCTAGGAATTTTCCAGGAAAAATTTGCTATTCCCTGGAAAAAGAAGCAAGACAGGAACCCACTGTGGAAATGTAAAAATGCCTCTGACTCACCCAAGATGTGGTATTTTATGTGTATTTTGGGAGGTTATGGAGATAAGGTTAGAGTTCATCTCATGATTTCCCATTTTGTGCATGCATATTTGAAATCTCCATAGCCATCATACTATTTCCAGTGCCTAGTCTTGCCTCTAGGGCTTGGAAACTAACCCAGTAAGCTAAACCATCTCCATGCTGGGGATGTTCACATTATGAGCCATGCAGGTAAAATCCCATTGTACTGACCACCCTTACAGTAAGAACTTCATGACAGAACATCCTGGGGATGAAATTGGCAGTGTCCTCATAAATCACAGAAGCAGAGCTAAGCCTTCAAAGTTACAGAACAAATGGTCCTGGCAGCTATGATGAGGTTTCAACTCAGGGAAGAAAAAAAGACAACCCACCAAGGCAGAAATGGGTCATCAGTAGTGCAGCTTCTATGTCTCCCTTTCATATTCCTCTGCCTACCTGTTTTATACCAAGACCCAATTAAACAGTCAACTACTGCTTGTTTGCTTGCTTGCTTCATTCATTCATTCATTCATTCACTCATTCATTCATTTATTCATTCAACCACTAATCCAGCAAACATTTATTGAGCACCTTCCACATACCAATAGGAGCTGGAAGAAAACACAGATAAATGAAATGCCCTGTCCCCAAGGACCTCAGCATTTGGTGTGTAAGGGACCCAGAAATATAAACAATTACAATTCAGCATGATGAAAGTAGAGAAAGAAGCTCAAGGGACTAAGGAAGAGCTTGAGAGGGACATGTAACCCAGACCTCGGTGTCAGAGAGAGCTTCCCAAAGGCTGTGGCACTTTAGCTGAATCTCAAAGAATGTCTAGGAAAAATAGGCAGACAAGGGAAGAGCCTTCCAAGCAAAGGAAACAACTTGTACTGGGGCATGGAAGCACAGGAGAACACCTGACACTCAGGAAGTACACAGGGAAAGGGCAAGGGCAGCTTTGATGCCCTCTGAGGTGTGATGACGCACCCAAGCCCTCCCCATTCACTAAAATGTTATATAAGATACCAATTATATATCCTTCCTGACTGACCTACTGATCTCACCTCAGCATGAATGAATTCAAGCCACTGATTTACCTTGAGCAGCATCTGAACTTGATCATGGGATACATTTTGGCCCCCATTGCTGACATCAATAAACACATAGAATGCTTTGGAGGGCAGGATGGCATTCCCTGCAGCCTCATCAAGCCCCAATATAGGTTTTTCCTAAAGGTAAACTTGATTTACTTATTCCTCTTAGGATAGAAAAGGAGAGTCAGAAAGAACATCAGCAAGCCCTCCCATTCAAACAACTCCCTTGTCCCAGAAAGCTGCCCTAACTGACTGGTGGAAACTAAGTCCCTGATACAGGTCAGTATTGAACTATATTCGCAATAGTATTAATACCAATGCTATCTGTCAGTGTATGTTTATTGAGTCAGACCATTGGCTAAACTCTTTGCGAATATATATTTTTAATTCTTAAAATTTTTAAATTTGAGACAGCATCTTGTTCTGTTGCCCAGGCTGAAGTACAGTGGTATGACACAGCTCACTGTAGCCTCGACCTCTGGGGCTCATGCAATCCTTTCACCTCAGCCTCCTAAGTGGCCAGGACTACAGGCACATGCCACCACACCAGGACTTCTTTTTTTTTTTGGCAGAGATGTTGTCTAGCTATATTGTCCAGGCTGGTCTTGAACTCCTGGGCTCAACTGATTCTCCAGCCTTGGCTTCCCAAAGTGCTGGGATCACAGGAATGAGCCATCATGTTCAGCTGTGAATGTAATCACATTAAATCCTCACATTAACTCTACAGAGATAGTTCTATCAAGATGAGAAATGAGGTTTAGAGATAAGGCATAATGACTTATGTAAGGTCATAGTTAGGAAGTCAGAGACAAATCTAGAAAGACCTGTATCCTATCCCCTGGCTTCTACCTCAACAGCTTTCTGTGCCCTTAAACCTCAGTTCCAGGTCTTACCTGGTCCTATGAGAATCTTGGTCTAAACAACTCCCATCTCTGACCTTTCCTGGTCCCAGCTTCCCTACTATACCCCTCAGTTCATTAGAGTCATTTATTCATTTAGAAATATGTTTGCATCCTGACTAGTTTGCATGAGCCAGTAGAATATTAATAAGACGAGGTCTTAAGCCTAAAGTGTTTCTACTCTAGTAGAATATTCATTAATTTACCCATGCATTCATTCAACTAAAATGTGTAAGCATCTACTCTGTGCCAAGAACTTTTTAAGTATTAGGAAGTTGATGTGAACAAGGACATCAAAGTTTTTGTGCATTCTAATGGAATTTAAGACACTTACATAAACAATGCTATGGTTTGAATGTGTTCCCTAAAAGTTCATGTGTTGGGAACTTAATCCCTCTGCCTTTATGAATTGATTAATGTCACTACCATGGGAGTGGGTTCGTTATCTCCCAAGTGGCTTTGTTATAAAGTGAACTCTCTCTCCAGCTCTCTTGCTCTTGCCCTCTCAACATGTTATAATGCAGCAAGAATGCCGTCAGCAGATGCTGGCACCAAGCTCTTGAACTTCCCAGCTTCCAGAACAGTGTGCTAAATAAGAATCTTTTCTTCATAAATTACCCAATCTGTGGTATTCTGTTATAACAACAGAAAACGACTAATGCAAACAATTATCATCGAAGTACAATGCAGCACATTTGGACTGGAATCTAGGTCCTTTGACTCCCAGGTAAGTGCCTATCAGCAAAACTTCTTGGAAGAGTTGCTTCTAGCTGCCATCTCTCCTTTCCTCTCACTCTCTCTTTATCTCACTATAGCTGGCTTCCATCTGACTGCTTCACTAAAACTACTCAAGATCACCAATGACTTCAAGGTCACTAATTTGATTATATTCCGTCTTTGTCAAAACATTTTCCCCTTAATTTCCATGATAGATGTTTGTCATGTCTCTCTGACTAACCATCCCTTTTTAAGCTTTGCTGGGTCCTCCTCTTAACCTCCAAACATTCTATCTCCTCAAACTTTGGTGTTTGGACCCCTTTTCCTGTCTGCTCTCTCCTATACCATTGCCTGAAATATCATTTACAATGACACCCAATTTTGTACCTCTAGTCCTGACTTCTCTCTGGAATTCTAGACTCATATCCAAGTGTCTATTGATATAAAATTTGTCATTCAGAATAGAACTTTTGATTTTTAAAACCAATTTAACTGCTCTCACATCTTGGTAAACAGTATCACCATCTACTGATTTTGCTTGAGCCAAAAGCACAAGAGTCATCTTTTATGCTTCTATCCCTTAACCCCTTCATCCAGTCCATCAGCAAGGCCTGCCAATGCACCTCCAAGACAGATCTGTAATTCCTCCAGTTTTCTCTATCTCCACTACTCCAATCCAGTCCAAGCTACAATTACCTCTTGGCTTGACTAATGTAGAAGCTTTCCCACTGGTCTCCAAGTATTCATTCTCACCCTCCTCCATATCATTCTCTGTGAAGTAACCACAATGAACGATTAAAATTAAAAACCAGACCATGTCACCCTACGTTTCAAAGTCTCCAGTGGTTCTGCTGCACTTAGAATCAAGTCCAAACTCTTTACCTGGTCTGAATCCCAATATAATTTGCAACACTTCTCTAATCTAATATCCTTCCAGATTTTCCTTTTATTTCTTTACTCCAGTAACACTGGGCCAGGGCCTTTGTGCAAGGTTCTGCCTTTGCCTAAAAAGTTATTTTTCGGAGAGAGATCCAAGATGGTTGACTACTAGCAGCTCAGGATTGTAGCTCCCAGAGAAAGCGCACAGAACGAGAGGATGCCACACTTACAGACGAATTTTTGTTGCCCACGGACCAAGAGACTCCCAGCGGAGGAGCCCCACGGGTCACCAGCGTGACTCCTGTGGCGGGTGTGGTGGTTTTGCCGGTGCCCCGGCGCGGCGGTTCTCATTGCAGAGTAAACAGGACTGAGTCCCCTTTGGTCAACGTTTGGAGCTCTGGGAAGGCAGAGTCGCTTATTTACCTGATTGAAAAAGGGATTCAAGAGGGAGGTCAGACCGGAGATTCCCGGGCAGAAAAGCACCACGAATCTTAATGCCGCTGTTTTAGTCAGCACGGTGGGTTGCTCAGATTTCGGCGCTGGGAATCAACAAGTTGGACGTCCACTCAGAGACCTAATTTGAAAGTTGGCAATTACAAACGACAGGTGGATAAACTTACAATGATAGGAAGAAACCAGCGTAAAAAGGCTGAGAATACTCAAAATCAGAATACCTCTCCTTCTACAGGGGATCACAGTTCCTCATCAACAAGGGAACAAGGCCTGATGGAGAACGAGTGCGATCCATTAACAGGATTAGGCTTCAGAAGGTGGATAATAAGAAACTTTTCTGAGCTAAAAGAACATGTTCTAGACCAATGCAAAGAAACTAAGAACCTTGAAAAAAGGTTTGATGAAATGCTCACAAGAATAGACAATTTAGAGAGGAATATAAGTGAATTAATGGAACTGAAGAACACGAGAACTTCGTGAAGTATGCACAGGTTTTAACAGTCGAATTAATCAAGCAGAAGAAAGGATATTAGAGGTCGAAGACCAACTTAATGAAATGAAACGAGAAGACAAGATTCGAGAAGAAAGAGTAAAAAGGAATGAGCAAAGTCTCCAAGAAATATGGGACTATGTGAAAAGACCTAATTTAC